>JAWQFJ010002157.1:122500-147500 GCA_034096865.1 Theodoxus fluviatilis | reverse complement strand
ATGTAATTTTTTTTAAACGGGTGAATCAATAGTAGCGAGTTTCATTGTTCATGGCCAAAAAGAGCATTCGTTTTCGTGCACAGTGTGTTTTGGGGGTAGAAGCACGTGGAAAGCCGCAAAGGCATTTTGCGCATTCCATGCACAGTGGGTCTATTTACGGCAGTCACGTTGGCAACTCAGAACGAGGCAAGCATATCATAACAAATGGCTGCCAATACTAGACACTGCTGTGTGCCCATGTGCACAAATGACACAAGGTGCGAATCGAAAGAAAAGAAGTATTGTAGACCTTTGTCCAACTTTTAAAATGTATTGCAGAGCCCCGAAAGCCGTCGACTAGCCATTCAGGGAGAATCGCCAGATTTGTGGCCAATCAAACGCGCCCAACATGTGGTTCTCTCATCAAAGGGAAACTTGACGAGTCATGCACACTTCACATTTTTAAATTGTAGATTCATATAAGCTTATACGCTTTTATAGAGAGTACGTAATTGTAATGTTACAAAAATACGTCAAACTTGTAATCCTCAACTCATCATTGCATACATTGTAACGTATGTGCTCACACACACTGCACACAGACACATCGCCCCTGTTGAATGAATGAATGAATGAATGAATGATTGAATGAATGAATGAATGAATGAATAAATGAATGATTGAATAATGAATTAATGAATAAATGAATGGAATTCCTACGGCCTGTCGGCCTTTGTAGACTATTTAAGGCCGTTGACTATGATTAATCATGAACGGTTATCATGAAAGCATTCAAGCCACGAGTTCCCCATACATTTGCCTCTTATGAAACGCATAGGGAGACGCGGTGTGCTCCCGTTGAAATACGAATCCATCTGCAAGGGGATAAATTGCTCACAAAGCAGCAGTTATGTGATCATGAAAAGACAAAAAATATGATACATAGATTGTTGCATAAGCTACTGTACACACACACACGCACGCACGCAAGCACCCACGCACGCACGCACTCACACACGCACGCACGCACGCACGCACACACACACACACAAATATATATATATAATCTTGTAGTCTCTGTGAAACAGAATGCAGGTGGAGCTGAAACCGCGTGCTGTGCAGGCCTCGCTTTGAAACTAACATGGCCGCCGCGTGTACATGATCCATTGACATAGAAAGGAAAACAAGTGCAGGACGAGGACATTGTAAACGTTTTCAGGTCGAGGAAGATAACATCAGCAAGGAATTGACCGAGAGTGTTGATTTTTCTCCTGCTTGTGGAGACCAGTCATAGTTTTCTTCTGACTGTGAAGAAGAGGGCGTTTGATCTGTTATAGTAGTGCGGTTCGTGGCGCTGGCTTTTTAGCTCTTGGTCTTCCATTATTTTCAACGTGAGCAGGCGTGTTTAAGCTGTTTGAAACGTGAGTGAACTTTGTTGACTTCTACATTTGTTCTCCTTCATCGGTGGTTGTAAGGACTGAAACGTGAGTGAACTTTATTGACTGTTACCTTTGCTCTCTTTCATCGGTGATTGTAAGGACTGAAACGTGAGTGAACTTTATTGACTGTTATGCTTGTTCCCCTTCGTCGGAGGATTGCGAGGAATTAATCGTCTTAACCGCGTGTGAATTCTGTTGTTTGAAAACGAACCTTCCTTTTCCCTTCGTCAGTGGTTGCAGGGGGGATTTTTCGTCCGAAAAGTTAAGGGACTTTGTTTCTCTGGGTAGTTGTCTTGAGTCATATTTGATTTTGCTCCACAACGGCCATGGGTATCTTTAGTATCTGAGCAGTGAAATCAAACCATTGAGTTTGTTGGGTTCCGTCTTTTTGCAAACTCGGCGTGGGCCCTTTTTATTCTTAGAATGTGTTGATTGCATTTGGCAGTCCGGGTGGGAGTTGTTTTGGGAAAATACATTTGTTCTTTGTTCTTTTAGGGTTTTGTACTTTGTCAAAAATTAATGTTGTGTTGTGATTATTACTATCTACTGTGAACTTGATGACGCTTAATGTGTGAGGAAGCAGGCGACATCCTTGGGGTGGGGTGGGGGGGGGTGGTGGGGGGTGGGGGGGTAGGGGGTGGGTGGGAGGGCGCGACATTGCATACGCTGCATCTGAAATGGAAAAAAATGCCTGCAGCGTCCTGTCTTTATCTCTTTTTGCTTTCGATCGATGTCTGAGGGAAGACACACAAGAAGAAAGTATTAGGAAGTTTGCAGGTTTTCAATTTTGTGATTACTTAATCCTTCATTCATTCACTCCGTTTATTTATTCATCCGATCATTATTCATTCGTTTGTTCATTCGTTCATCTGCTGTCTGTGTATGTTCCTGTGGATGGGAGGTAGGAACCGACTCAGTGCGTCTTCCTGTGCAATTTCTAAAAGACCGTATATCCAGGGAATTCGAAACTAGAGGTACATGATAATAACTTTGTAGTATCATGTAACTTGGAGGGATCACACGACGAATAGCAAAGAAACCGTGTCGCATGGCTGCGTGGTTTGCAACGGGCTCAGTTAGAAAAGCTTTTTGCGAGTACGTCTTAGCACGGGGTTGTGTAGCGGCCAAAACAGTAACCTGGCCAAAACAGTAACCGGAAGTCATCGCAGAGTTATCTGCTCGGGACGTGCTGAAAATTCAACTCTAAAAAGAGACGGCACCCGCCACTCCGCCTGACTGACTTGGCACGCCCGGGGAGTTATGCTAAGATCCGGCCGCGTAAATATATCTGCGTTTTGTTACAAACGTCTTTCTCGGCGGTACTGTACTCCATGCACCTTAACGGTGCGCGTGATTCGGGTGTAATCTTAAGTTTATTGGCGCTGCTTAAATGGTCGAAGTCGGGAACATCATCATCATCATCATCATCATCATCATCATCATCATCATCATCATCATCATCATCATCATCATCATCATCGTCGTCGTCGTCGTCGTCGTCGTCGTCGTCGTCGTCGTCGCCGCCGCCGCCGTCGTCGTCGTCATCATCGTCGTCGTCGTCGTCGTCCTCCTCCTCCCCCTCGTCCTCGTCCTCGTCGTCGTCGTCGTCGTCGTCGTCGTCCTCGTCGTCGTCCTTGTCGTCGTCCTCGTCGTCGTCCTCGTCGTCGTCGTCGTCGTCGTCGTCGTCGTCCTCGTCGTCGGCCTCGTCGTCGTCATCGTCGTCGTCATCGTCGTCGTCGTTTTCGTCGTCCTCGTCGTCGTCATCGTCGTCGTCCTCGCCGCCGCCGCCGCCATCGCCGCCGCCGCCATCGTCGTCGTCCTCGTCGTCGTCCTCGTCGTCGTCCTCGTCGTCGTCCTCGTCGTCGTCCTCGTCGTCGTCCTCGTCGCCGCCACCGCCGCCGCCATCGCCGCCGCCATCGTCGTCGTCCTCGTCGTCGTCCTCGTCGTCGTCCTCGTCGTCGTCCTCGTCGCCGCCGCCGCCGTCGCCGCTGCCGCTGCCGCCGCCGTCGCCGTCGCCGCCGCCGTCGTCGCCGCCGCCACCGCCGCCGCCGCCGCCGCCGTCGCCGCCGCCGCCGCCTTCTCAGCCGCCGCCGCTTTCGCCGCCGCCGCCGCCGCCCCCATCGCCGCCGCCCCCAATGCCGCCGCCCCCAACGCCGCCCCCCCCATAGCCGCCGCCCCCATCGCCGCCGCCCCCATCGCCGCCGACCCCATCGCCGCCGCCACCATCGCCGCCGCCACCATCGCCGCCGCCACCATCGCCGCCGCCACCATCGCCGCCGCCACCATCGCCGCCGCCACCATCGCCGCCGCCACCGCCATCGCCGCCGCCACCATCGCCGCCGCCACCATCGCCGCCGCCACCATCGCCGCCGCCACCATTGCCGCCGCCCCCATCGCCGCCGCCCCCATCGCCGCCGCCGCCATCGCTGCCGCCATCCCCATTGCCGCCGCCGCCGCCGCCCCCATCGCCGCCGCCCCCATCGCCGCCGCCCCCATCGCCGCCGCCCCCATCGCCGCCGCCCCCATTGCCGCCGCCCCCATCGCCGCCGCCCCCATCGCCGCGGCGATCATCCCCATCATCCCCATCATCCCCATCATCCCCATCATCCCCATCATCACCATCATCACCATCATCACCATCATCCCCATCATCACCATCATCACCATCATCCCCATCATCACCATCATCACCATCATCCCCATCATCACCATCATCACTATCATCCTTATCATTACCATCATCACCATCATCACCATCATCCCCATGATCACCATCATCACCATCATCCCCATCATCACCATCATCACCATCATCCCCATCATCACCATCATCATCATCATCACCATCATCACCATCATCACCATCATCACCATCATCCCCATCATCACCATCATCACCATCATCACCATCATCACCATCATCACCATCATCTCCATCATCCCCATCATCACCATCATCACCATCATCCCCATCATCACCATCATTACCATCATCCCCATCACCACCATCATCACCATCATCACCATCATCACCATCATCACCATCATCACCATCATCCCCATCATCACCATCATTACCATCATCACCATCATCACCATCATCACCATCATCACCATCATCACCATCATCACCACCACCACCACCACCAACATTATCATCATAATCTTTGAAACTCAAGATGGTAGGAAAGAAAATTGCTCATTCATCAGATGTGTTTACATTTTATTCACTGTATTGGAAACATAATTTGTTGTAGGAAAAGCTGTCCAGTTTCAACACGCATTCCATGCACTAATACACAACAGCAGAGAACCCGAACATTAATCTTGGATACAGTGTTGTCAACTCGTCGATTAGCTTGTCTGCCCACATGCGCACAAACGCGAAATAAGGCAGCCTTTATTCCATGCTGGCATGATTTACACATCAAGGGCGAGCACCTTAGTCGATAACACCGTCTCACAGAAGCGGTCGACCCTGAGGATCGAACTGTTGAAGGAAGTGTCACAACCAACTCGATCTGTTCATGAAACGCTCTACAGCTGCATCCCCCATGGGTTATGGAGAAGAAAAACCCTTGTAATGGAATGGAAAACCACTTGCAAAGATTTCTCACGGAAATCCTTTCTCATGGATCGAGGGGGTGATTCTGATTTCAGTTCGATCCAATCCATTAAAGTGTAGACTACTGAATTTGCTGCACAGAATCACATCTCATGATGTTAACTGAAGGATTGCTTGAATTGTTTTGATAGTGTGTTCTAGAGTCTTTGAAAAAATATATGTTTTTTATGTCGTATCACACACACACATACACACGCACGCGCGCACATACAAAGACACGTGGGTACTCTCTCTCTCTCTCTCACACACACACACACACACACACACACACACACACACACACACACACACAACAAGTCCCTTCACCCTCTCCGCGCCCTGGAGTCCGAGTGAAGGACAGGGCGATAAGGAACTCCAACTCCACTATCAAGGGGGACGGCCAAGGCCCTACCTCTCACAGTCCTGGTTTGGAAGGTATCCGTACCGATTGTCTCCTTGACTGTTTCAGATTTTTGTCTTGGAATGTTGAAGGTATACTCTCTAAATTCGATGACCCCGACTTTCTTCAGTATATAGAAACATTTTCCGTTGCTTGTCTGTATGAAACATTTTTTCAAAAATTGACTATTTAAATTGCTTGACATCATATGATAAATTTGTGGTGCTCGCAAACAAGCTTTCGTCTAGAGGGAGAATGTCTGGGGGTTGTGTGTTTTGTGAAGAAGTCTATATCATCTTTGTTTTATCATGTTGAGTGTACTTATAAGAATATAATGGTTTTCAAAGTCGACAAAACAGTTTTGGCTCCACGAAAAATGTACTCGTATTTTTTGCATATGTGCCCCCAGCTGATTCTCCTTTTTATGAAATGATAGATGGAACTGATGGTATCCTTTATCTAGAAAGTTGTATTGCTGCTGTTAATGGCAGATATCAGGATTGCTATATTTTGCTATGTGGAGACCTGAACGCTAGAACGTCATGTTATAATTCATGGGACAGTGATGCACTAGATGACATGATATTAGGCAACGTAAATTCTTTGCGTGATTCTCAACATGTCACACTGAATGAGTTTGGTCAGTCTTTGTTGGCTTTGTGTACCGCATACGCTCTTACTATTTTGAACGGCTTGTTTGGAGAGAATTCGGGAAAATTTGCGTATGTATCTCATAATGGAAGTAGTTTGATAGATTATTGCATAGCGTCTGATGATCTTGTCGTAGTATTTGATTCTTTACTTGTGGTGGAAACAGTTACGTCCCCTCACATGTGTCTTGAGCTCAACATTTCCCGAGGGAATACATGTTCAGTATTTGCGAAAGACACGAACTCCTTGCCAATCACTAAGATCGTATGGAATACTAATCTCGGTCACCAATATATTTATAACCTCCAGATTTCCCTATCAGAGTTGAATGATGAGAAATAGATTTGGAAACTCCTCCGAAGGTAAATATGCTCACTGTAACCCTGACACGATGTCTCGTGCAGGCAGCTGATAAAAAAAGTGTATCGGATCGAACTATTTTTTGACGCAATGCTGTGATACGAAGAGTCAAGTCTATTACGCATCCATTGCGAACTGTGCCAGTTACTTCTAAATAGAGTTCACAGAATGCTCATCACCTTTTTACCTCAAAGAGCTCTGTGTCCATACTACTTAATCACACATCTTCCTAATGTTATAAACGTTTTTGTCCTATGTATGTGGGTGAGACTGGCCAGACCATACGTAGAAGGTTTTACGGACACACGTACGACATCCGCAATAACTTAGACACCCTAGTGGCTAAGCACTTCAGGTCCCCTGGGCACTGCCTCTCCCACATGAGAGTGACCATTATTGAGCAAATACACGTGGACGATGCCAACATCCGTAAGCGGAGAGAGAAGTTCTGGCGCTTCAAGCTACGAACCAACTACCCTGAAGGACTGAATGTGTTTGACTGAGAGAGAGAGAGATGGATGGAACTATGAACACTTAAAGAGAGAGAGAGAGTTGGAGGTAGAGAGAGAGGGGGAGAGAGAGAGAGAGAGAGAGAGAGAGAGAGAGAGAGAGAGAGAGACAGAGAGAGAGAGAGAGAGGGAGACAGAGAGAGAGAGAGAGAGAGAGACAGAGAGAGAGAGAGAGAGACAGAGAGATAGAGAGAGAGAACACTCTGGACACTGGATGCTGAGAGAGCTCGGACTCCGAGAACTCGGGCTAGAACATTTTTTGGGGGATGAGGGTGGTGGAGAGAGAGGGAGGGAGGGAGAGAGAGAGAGAGGAGAGAGAGAGAGAGAGAGAGAGAGAGAGAGAGAGAGAGAGAGAGGGAGAGAGAGAGGGAGAGAGAGGAGGGGTAGAGCTCTGGAGTGCCTACGTCATGTCATTCTGAAGTTTTTTACGTCACGTGTTGCATCATTTATGTGTTTCTGTATTAACTGAAGAAGGGCGTATGCCCGAAAGCCTTTTGATTTTGGTGTTTGTCGTGTGTTTTTTTCTTATTAATAGCCAACCTTTAGTTGTGTGAGATTGAACATTTTCCACGTGGGACTTTCTGGGACGGGGTTGGGTGGAAGTGGGAGGTATTCGAGCTAGGCTTTGGCGTCCAGGACTAATACTCTCACTTCGCGTGTGAGAGGTCCAGGGTTCAACCCCTAGCAATACCAGGGGGGTGGCGTTTTATATTCATTGTTATTTAATATTAATTGTCTGTTGTGGTGTCGTTGTTTTTCGTCTTGTCTGTCTGAATAAATGTCATTATTTTGAATAACCAATACTGTGTGCAGTGATTTTCTTTAGTTGTTAGTTCCCCCTTTTGCATTCATTTTTTTTTCTCTCATTTATTGCCACGTGCTAAATTTTCTTTAGCTGTGTGACAAAGATCTCAGTCTGTCTATGCCCAGACCACACACACAGCAGTTAGGTATTACACAGCACGGTGACACTGATACTATTATTTTTTTCTCTACTTTTTACAGAAATCATTCAGATGTTAAAACTTGTTTCCATTTCAACACAAACATATTATTTTATCTAACAAACGCTTGTTTATTGCCTCAACAAGAGTAAGTTAAGAGTTTTGTGCGAAATAGTCTTAGAACTACTTTAACGGCGTGTGTCAGGGAGCAGATCGGCTATCCCACAAGCCTCTCGTGTGACCTCCATTTGCATATTTCGGACGGAATCCTTCCATCACGTGATATGAACTGTGCTAGAGACACTTTCGCCGGTAGGCGATGTCTCTAGCGAACTAGAATGGCAGCCGCTCAGCCAGGGGTGGCCCCAAACAGACCACGACGCTTCTGGGAAAGTGCATTGGGAAAACAATGACGGCTTCAGCAACAACTCACTACTGAATAAAGTTTGTAGAGTGTGGAAACGATAATATGGGTACAACATCGGAAGAGTTATCGGTCCTCATGTAGCTCAGCATGCTCCTTGTCCTCTGCAGGAAAACTGTATGGGAGTCTCTTATTCAGGAAAGAACAGATAACTGCACGTATTGCAAAAACAAACAGAGACACTTTAAGATAGTAGCACCCAGTAACCAACATTTTTTGTCAGTAGAAATCTTTTAAATCCAGTTTTCCCACACAGAAGGTTTTACTTTTAAAGTGCTGTCTACCTGTGATATGTTTGCATAGATTATACTAATGAGCTTACCAATATGGCTGCCGATATAACACAATTTGACCAGTTTTTGAAACATAATACCAGAAAAGAAGCTAATGATAGAAACTTGTAACTCTGCACAGAAGCACAGTACATAGGACAGCATGTCCTGACCCAAAATAAAGACAACTTCTCTGATTATTTTATTTCGACACAATTTCACATCTGAAGTTACAGTTACTGAGTCTCCAATTATACAATCAGGATCCTGTAACTTTGACATACAGGAATATAGAGTTTTTATTATGGGTCATCCCATGAAGTAGGCGGTATGAGCCAAATATGCCAAGTTTCCAGGAAGTTAAACTTCAGAGTTGAGTGATATATGATGTCTGAAATCTAACACATAGCGGTGAAAACCTTGAGACTGAGAAATTTGCATTTGAAATTTTCATACATTATTATGACAGCTGACAGTTGGTGTCTTCCTCCCAATTTTTTAAAACGAGAAAATACCTATTTTCCCAAGAAAAAATGGCATAGTCATACACTACATTAAATTTGCTACAGAATGCAATGAAACACATATTTTCGACCACATATGACAAAACTGAATTTAGAAAAAAGCCTCTTTACTACTGCCTTAATCATATCAAAATGAAAACGGAAAACTGCAGTATTAAAGTATGATCCACAAAGCGGGCACATTGTGAATATCACGCACACAAAACTGCAGTATTAAAGTATGATCCACAAAGCGTGCACATTGTGAATATCACGCACACAAAACTGCAGTATTAAAGTATGATCCACAAAGCGTGCACATTGTGAATATCACGCACACAAAACTGCAGTATTAAAGTATGATCCACAAAGCGTGCACATTGTGAACATCACGCACACAAAACTGCAGTATTAAAGTATGATCCACAAAGCGTGCACATTGTGAATATCACGCACATTGTGAATATCACGCACATTGTGAATATCACGCACATTGTGAATATCACGCACATTGTGAATATCACGCACATTGTGAATATCACGCACATTGTGAATATCACGCACATTGTGAATATCACGCACATTGTGAACATCACGCACATTGTGAACATCACGCACATTGTGAATATCACGCACATTGTGAACATCACGCACATTGTGAACATCACGCACATTGTGAATATCACGCACATTGTGAATATCACGCACATTGTGAATATCACGCACATTGTGAACATCACGCACATTGTGAATATCACGCACATTGTGAACATCACGCACATTGTGAATATCACGCACATTGTGAATATCACGCACATTGTGAATATCACGCACATTGTGAATATCACGCACATTGTGAATATCACGCACATTGTGAATATCACGCACATTGTGAATATCACGCACATTGTGAACATCACGCACATTGTGAATATCACGCACATTTGAATATCACGCACACTGTGAATATCACGCACACAGACATGAAATGCTTCTGCTGTGAAGTCGTCCTCTCATTCATGACGTAACCCGATATCCACTCGAGAAAATCATGTCTCACGTATTTTTCATGCATCACAAGTTTTTTTCATTGTGTTCCCGTCTTGTCGGTACGGGATGATCCATACGCGGCATAAGGTTGGTCCAACATAATTATTTGCAAAGCCTTTTTTATTTCACGTGTCCAATCCACCAACCCACGCCTTCTCCAGCGGAAAGCGCGGTTGAAGAGCTGCTTAGACCCTCCAGCAAGTCTTGGTCTCTGTCAGTGGAATCGGATCACGACATGGAGGCTCCAACCGCGCGTTCTGTACGGAGAGCGCCCTGGGGCGTTCTGTTGCATGAAGCATTGGAGGTCATGGGAAGTAGGTCAGGGCGCCCTGGGGCGCTCTGCCGCATATAGCATTAGAGGACATGGGAAGTAGGTGAGGGCGACCCGGGGCGCTCTGCCGCATGAAGCATTAGAGGTCATGGGAAGTAGGTCAGAGCGCCCTGGGTCGTTCTGCTGCATGAAGCATTAGAGGTCATGGGAAGTAGGTCAGAGCGCCCTGGGTCGTTCTGCTGCATGAAGCATTAGAGGTCATGGGAAGTAGGTCAGGGCAGTAGGTCATAGGAAGTACGTCATGGGAAGTAGGTCAGAGCGCCCTGGGTCGTTCTGCTGCATGAAGCATTAGAGGTCATGGGAAGTAGGTCAGAGCGCCCTGGGGCGCTCTGCCGCATGAAGCATTAGAGGTCATGGGAAGTAGGTCAGGGCGACCCTGGGGCGCTCTGCCGCATGAAGCATTAGAGGTCATGGGAAGTAGGTCAGGGCGCCCTGGGGCGCTCTGCCGCATAAAGCATTAGAGGACATGGGAAGTAGGTCAGGGCGACCCGGGGCGCTCTGCCGCATGAAGCATTAGAGGTCATGGGAAGTAGGTCAGGGCGACCCGGGGCGCTCTGCCGCATGAAGCATTAGAGGTCATGGGAAGTAGGTCAGGGCGACCCGGGGCGCTCGGGGTGTGCAAAGCGCGGCTTCCAGAGGTCATTGACCGGAGCGCTCCTCGGCTGTCGCTTGCAGCAGACGAGAGAAGCAGCGTGAATTCTCTGTTGCCTCCTCCAGAAAGGTGTTTGACCTGCATTTCCTCTCCGCATCCAGGAATGAAATCGGGTGTCTTTGAGAGCAGTGATGGGGCACTCATACTGCATGGATGCTTAGAGTCCATGGGAAGTAGTCAGGGCACCCGGGCGCTCTGCCGCATAACATTAGAGGCTTCATCGGGAGTTAGTCAGGGCAGCGACTGGGCACTCGCGTAGCTGACATAGTGTGCTTCATATACAAGGGATTTTAGAGCAGTGATGGGGCACTCATACTGCATAGTGTGCTTCATATACAAGGGATTTTTAGAGCAGTGATGGGGCACTCATGCTACATAGTGTGCTTCATATACAAGGGATTTTTAGAGCAGTGATGGGGCGCTCATACTGCATAGTGTGCTTCATATACAAGGGATTTTTAGAGCAGTGATGGGGCACTCATACTGCATAGTGTGCTTCATATACAAGGGATTTTTAGAGCAGTGATGGGGCACTCATACTGCATAGTGTGCTTCATATACAAGGGATTTTTAGAGCAGTGATGGGGCACTCATACTACATAGTGTGCTTCTTATACAAGGGATTCTTAGAGCAGTGATGGGCACTCATACTGCATAGTGTGCTTCATATACAAGGGATTTTTAGAGCAGTGATGGGGCACTCATACTACATAGTGTGCTTCATATACAAGGGATTTTTAGAGCAGTGATGGGGCACTCATACTGCATAGTGTGCTTCATAAACAAGGGATTTTTAGAGCAGTGATGGGGCACTCATACTGCATAGTGTGCTTCATAAACAAGGGATTTTTAGAGCAGTGATGGGGCACTCATACTACATAGTGTGCTTCTTATACAAGGGATTCTTAGAGCAGTGATGAGGAACTCATACTGCATAGTGTGCTTCATATACAAGGGGTTTTTAGAGCAGTGATGGGGCACTCATACTGCATAGTGTGCTTCATATACAAGGGATTTTTAGAGCAGTGATGGGGCACTCATACTACATAGTGTGCTTCTTATACAAGGGATTCTTAGAGCAGTGATGAGGAACTCATACTGCATAGTGTGCTTCATATACAAGGGTTTAGAGCATGAGGGCACTCTCGCATGTGGCTTCCAGACGAAGCGGGTGAGGAGCAGTGTGGGCACTCATACTGCATAGTGTGCTTCTATACAAGGTTTTTGAGCATTGATCTCATACTGCATAGTGTGCTTCATATACAAGGGGTTTTTAGAGCAGTGATGGGGCACTCATACTACATAGTGTGCTTCATATACAAGGGATTTTTAGAGCAGTGATGGGGCACTCATACTGCATAGTGTGCTTCATATACAAGGGATTTTTAGAGCAGTGATGGGGCACTCATACTACATAGTGTGCTTCATATACAAGGGATTTTAGAGCAGTGATGGGGCACTCATACTACATAGTGTGCTTCATAAACAAGGGATTTTTAGAGCAGTGATGGGGCACTCATACTACATAGTGTGCTTCATAAACAAGGGATTTTTAGAGCAGTGATGGGGCACTCATACTGCATAGTGTGCTTCATATACAAGGGATTTTTAGAGCAGTGATGGGGCACTCATACTACATAGTTTGCTTCATAAACAAGTGATTTTTAGAGCAGTGATGGGGCACCTATACTACATAGTGTGCTTCATAAACAAGGGATTTTTAGAGCAGTGAAGGGGCACTCATACTACATAGTGTGCTTCATATACAAGGGATTTTTCGACGCAAGGCGGCTCTGGAAAAGATGAAGAGAAAGAAAAGCGCTGTTGCAGGTCTCTTCTGAACGTGATGTTCATCACTGTGCATGAGCAACAAGGCTGAAGCATGAAAAACATTTTTCGAGAAAATGCTAAGTAAATTTATCAGCGTACTAATTCACGTGTATATTTTCCTGATATTGACGTCACTGTAAGATATTTGAAATTTCCCCTGTGGGCATACTTTTTTCTGGAATATACACAAATAAATATTTTTTTAATAATGTGGTTGAAAAATCTTGTTTTGTCATTTTGGGTATTTTAGCCATGTTTTCTCATGCCGGCCACATTTGTGCATAACTTTCATTCAAATTCATAACAAGACTGATATTATTTATGTATGTTTCGTATGATTTAGCTTAGACCTTTGATGATATACTTTTTTGCTGGGGATTGGGGTGGGGGTGGAGGTAGGAATGGGGATGGGGTATGTGCGCGTGTTCTTTTGTTTTGTTTCTTTGTTTACGTGCATAAACACACACGAGTCTTGCAAGTATATGCCCCTTGTTCAAGTAGGTACCAAGTCTTTTGCGTGGCGATTGTCTGTGTTCTTGCATAAGGCAACATATTATTTTGCCTCGCCCAGAGCGGCTGCTCACAGTTTAAATAGAGTACTCTCCCTTGCTCTGCAAACCGTTGAGCCCCGTGGTCTGCCTATTCTTTGCAAGTACCGCTCTTGCGACTCACACCAATCAGAATCTTGTGATGCACCACAGCTTGTGCATTGTTGTAGTTACGGAGAGTGGGCCAGTGGCCAGCTGCATTAATGAAAAGGGTTGCATGTGGTAATTTTGACTCGTGCGAAAATCTATGTCTTGTCCTGACGCCGTCTCTGCTTATGTGTATGTGTGCGTGCGCGCGCGTGTGTGTATGTGTGTGTGTGTGCGTGTGTGTGTGCGTGTGTGTGTGTGTGTGCGTGTGTGTGTGTGCGTGTGTGTGTGTGTGTGTGTGTGCGTGTGTGTGTGTGCGTGCGTGTGTGTGTGTGTGTATGTGTGCGTGCGTGTGTGCGTGCGTGTGTGTGTGTGTGTGTGTGCGTGTGTATGTGTGTGTGTGCGTGTGTGTGTGTGTCTGTGTGTGTGTGTGTGTGTGCGTGTGTGCGTGTGTGTGTGTATGTGTGCCTGTGTGCGTGCGTGTGTGTGTGTGTGCGTGTGTGTGTGTGTGTGTGTGTGTGTGTGTGTGTGTGTGTGTGTGTGTGCGTGTGTGTGTGTGTGTGTGTGTGTATGTGTGTGTGTACGTGCGTGTGTGTGTGTGTGTGTGTGTGTGCGTGTGTGTGTGCGTGCGTGTGTGTGTGTGTGTGTGTGTGCGTGTGCGTGTGCGTGTGTGTGTGTGTGCGTGTGTGTGTGTGTGCGTGTGTGCGTGTGTGTGTGTGCGCGTGTTCGCACATGGCTTTACATGCATGTACCTGATTGTTCTATGTAGGTCTGCCTGCTTTGTTCACGGTGTGATCTCCCTTGTCATGTCCAGGTGGCGCCCTACTGTACAGGTGAAGGCCAGTCGTGCCAAGGTCAGGTCGACTGTGCCAGTGACGAGTGCTGCACGTACTTGGCCCCCTACCGTGGCAGGCGTCAGGACGCGGGCGTCTGCAAGAAGAGGGGCACCTTCAACACCAGTGAGTCCATGGCTTGGTTGTCTGGGGCGCATTGCTTATGCTAGGAACCTTGCAAGATCTCGCGAGGAATAGGCCGGTGTCAACATGTGTCAACATGATGAAAGCAGATATGAAGGCAGTAAAACGTTTGACACATGTTGACACCGCCCTATTATTTGCGAACTAGGTGGGCTAAACAATGCGCCCCTGTACTTCATCGCCAGATGCCAGGGCTGCAAATGATGGACCGTCATCTCGGACCACAGAATTGTGCTTCTTTGACCCCATTTATTTAACTGCTTTCAGCTTTGGCATTGTCGAAGCAGGCATGATTGAGTTGTCTTGCATAGCATTTTCAAAGTAGATACGGAGGTGTACATGAAAAGAAGAGATATGCATAATCCAGATTTCCCTCTTGCACAAAAATCTCCATTGAAAAGTGCGAAATCGGCAATTCTTGGACAAACAGGACGTAAGGTCGACTTGCCAATTCTCTCATATGTTCTTCAAATTCCTTCCTGCAATATGCATGCAAACGATACCATCACAAGGCAAATATACAAAGTCCAGTCCTGTGTTTTGTGTGTGGGAGCTGAGAGCAACGAAAGCGCCATCTGTCGCCAGGGTGCTTCACGGAAAACCGCTTCCAGACGGAGGGACGTTACGCCAACATCTGCCCCTGTGCCTCGGGCTTCGGATGCAAGTCCCTGGGCTTCATGGAGGTGCCCTTCGGTGAAGTGGGTACGTCTCCCTCGTCCTGTCCTCTGCCTCCTCTTGGGGCTTAGAAAGAAAGAGTGACAACAAGTCCGACAAATTGTATTCTTTCGTGAGAAAGAGTGGCCCTGAAAAGGGCAATTTAGTTCGTCGTGCGTTCGCTTGGCAAGAAGAGTTTCCTCTCCAGGAGGTGAGCTGTGCCCCGTCCTCTTAGAGAGTCTGTCTCCTCTCTTTGGATATGTTCTCTCAGGAGGTGAGCTGTGCCCCTTCCTCTTAGAGAGTCTGTCTCCTCTCTCTGGATATGTTCTCTCAGGAGGTGAGCTGTGTCCCGTCCTCTTAGAGAGTCTGTCTCCTCTCTCTGGATATGTTCTCTCAGGAGGTGAGCTGTGCCCCGTCCTCTTAGAGAGTCTGTCTCCTCTCTTTGGATATGTTCTCTCAGGAGGTGAGCTGTGCCCCGTCCTCTTAGAGAGTCTGTCTCCTCTCTCTGGATATGTTCTCTCAGGAGGTGAGCTGTGCCCCGTCCTCTTAGAGAGTCTGTCTCCTCTCTTTGGATATGTTCTCTCAGGAAGTGAGCTGTGCCCCGTCCTCTTAGAGAGCCTGTCTCCTCTCGGACGGCGAGCGTACACTCTCTCTGGATATGTTCTCTCAGGAGGTGAGCTGTGCCCCGTCCTCTTAGAGAGTCTGTCTCCTCTCTCTGGATATGTTCTCTCAGGAGGTGAGCTGTGCCCCGTCCTCTTAGAGAGCCTGTCTCCTCTCGGACGGCGAGCGTACACTCTCTCTGGATATGTTCTCTCAGGAGGTGAGCTGTGCCCCGTTCTCTTAGAGAGTCTGTCTCCTCTCTTTGGATATGTTCTCTCAGGAGGTGATCTGTGCCCCGTCCTCTTAGAGAGTCTGTCTCCTCTCTCTGGATATGTCCTCTCAGGAGGTGAGCTGTGCCCCGTCCTCTTAGAGAGTCTGTCTCCTCTCTCTGGATATGTTCTCTCAGGAGGTGAGCTGTGCCCCGTCCTCTTAGAGAGCCTGTCTCCTCTCGGACGGCGAGCGTACACTCTCTCTGGATATGTTCTCTCAGGAGGTGAGCTGTGCCCCGTCCTCTTAGAGAGTCTGTCTCCTCTCTCTGGATATGTTCTCTCAGGAGGTGAGCTGTGCTCCGTCCTCTTAGAGAGTCTGTCTCCTCTCTTTGGATATGTTTTCTCAGGAGGTGAGCTGTGCCCCGTCCTCTTAGAGAGTCTGTCTCCTCTCTTTGGATATGTTCTCTCAGGAGGTGATCTGTGCCCCGTCCTCTTAGAGAGTCTGTCTCCTCTCTCTGGATATGTTCTCTCAGGAGGTGATCTGTGCCCCGTCCTCTTAGAGAGTCTGTCTCCTCTCTTTGGATATGTTCTCTCAGGAGGTGAGCTGTGCCCCGTCCTCTTAGAGAGTCTGTCTCCTCTCTTTGGATATGTTTTCTCAGGAGGTGAGCTGTGCCCCGTCCTCTTAGAGAGTCTGTCTCCTCTCTTTGGATATGTTCTCTCAGGAGGTGAGCTGTGCCCCGTCCTCTTAGAGAGTCTGTCTCCTCTCGGACGGCGAGCGTACACTCTCTCTGTGGATATGTTCTCTCAGCTTTCGGAATCTGTTCCCTCTTCGGGCCAAAGATGAGAGAAGCTGGAGGGTGACGGATCTGAACGGTGCAGGTCGAGAGGAGTTCTCCTGGCTGCAGAGATCTCCACGAGGCGCACTTGCAGGACGTGAACTATTCACCTCTGGTGTCTGTTTCTTTCCTGCACAGAACCTGTGCTCAGTCTGCAGACTTTGCTTTTCATCGTCATGTTCTCGTTCTGCTTCATCTGTTTTCAACCATATCTGTTGATGTAGCCTATTGTGTGAAACTAAATGGGAGAACAAATTGTGCCTCATTGTGAACTGTGTGTGTGTGTGTGTGTGTGTGTGTGTGTGTGTGTGTGTGTGTGTGTGCGTGCGTGCGCGTGCGTGTTTCTAAATGGTAGATGAGTACAAGTGCTTGTCTACTTCTTTTGCATCTTTAATCTTTAACATGTGCCTCCGTTAGCGTTTCCCTGTGGAAATCTACCTTTCCTGAAGCGCGCCACCGCAAGTGAGAGTGTGCATGTTTGTAGAGGCACTCGTCATTTGGAATTGCGTCCACTTCGGTCTCTTGCACACTGAGTGTTTCTCTTTCAGGTCCGACTAAACACGCGCCTCCATTTATCATGCTGTTAACGTCCTTTTTTCGGGTTTTCACGTTTTGGGTCATTTGAAGTCATCTGGTCTTTTGTAAGTTTATTTATTTTCAGTTGACAATCATTTGCCATCACCCCTAATTAAGTCAAGACATCTATGAGTCGCCCCTTGTTTAATTCTACACCATTCGTCAGATTCTTTGGATATTGTCTTGACTACCATCATCACAGTCATAGTGACACTACCATCACCACCACCACCGACCACCGATCACCCATTACCTTCACCACCACGACCATCACCACCACTAACACCATCACGATTATTGCAATCACCACCACTATCAACGTAACTACCTCCACCGCCGTCGCAACCACCACCACCGACCACCACCACCACTACCACCACCACCACAACCACCACCACCACCACCACCACCGCCGTCGCAACCACCACCACCACCACCACCACCACCACCACCACCACCACCACCACCACCACCACCACCATCGCCACCACCACCACCACCACCACCACCACCACCACCACCACCACCACCACCACCACCACCACCACCACCGCCACCACCGCCGTCGCAACCACCACCACCACCACCACCACCACCACCACCACCACCACCACCACCACCACCACCACAACCACCATCACCACCACCACCACCACCATCATCACCGCCACCACCACCACCACCACAACCACCATCACCACCACCACCACAACCACCATCACCACCACCACCACAACCACCATCACCACCACCACCACCATCGTCCTCGGCGTCGACGTCGTAGTCTCCCTCACAACGTGAACATTTTCTCCATTGCTATCATTGTCGTCGTCGTCATCGCCTACACCACCACAGCGGTTGTGGACCGTTAATCTCTTCCTCTGCTGCTTTGATATCACCGTCGTCGTAGTAGCGTGTCAAGAGTGCTGCCAACAAAAGAACTAACAAAAGAACGAACGAACGAATGAACAAACCATCGGACGAATGAACGAACAAACACGAAGGCTTCTGAGTCATTCGAATGTTCACTTGACGTCATATGCACCACACGGTCGACATTCTTCCCAAACTCTTTATCATCGCCAACGCTCTGACCTCACTCTCCACCGTTAGATCCGGTTTTCACCCCTAGTAGCCTGGGTTGCCTCCCTTATCTTGCCCTGGTTACCTCCCTTAGGTCAGTGCAAGCCCCTGGCCACTGACGTCAGACGAGAAGTGCGCTGCACCACGGGCGCTGAGTGCCCGGATGACCACTGCTGCGAGAGTGTGTCCCAGTTGGATGGAAGACGCCAGATTCTCAGTCTGGGCGTCTGCAAACCCCTGGGCAAGGCTGGCTCCAGTGAGTAGGCGCTGCCATAGCAACCGGTAAACCCCAGCTGGTTCTGCTCATTGGCATTGAACAAGTGATCTCCCTTGACTGTTAGAGAGTACGTAGCCTGGTGATGCCGAAACATTTAGAGTAAAAAGCAATACAGAGTCGAAATTGATGCCTAGTGAGCAGACGGATGATAAATATCAAGTAAATTCGCTTGTTTGCGACCATACTTTTCATACGATGACGACATAGAACTATGTGTACATATCGAGGGAACGGTCGATAAATGGCTGCTTTTCCTGATATCTCTATTCATTCTAAAATCTGGTCTTTGACAGTGGAAAACCATCTAGATAATCTTCATGGAGAGAAAAAAAACGAGCCTGTTTCCTGTGATGGGTTGACAAAAATTCTGTCTAAGTCTGCTTCTTTTAGAGAGTGGCAAATACATTTATTCAATCAAGGTTTCCATCCGATTATCCGGAGCATTTTTTAACCCACTCCTACAATGGACACATTAAACTAATTGGATGCCAACGATTTTCACAGCCATCGATTGAAGGTGGCAATACCAGAGAAACTTTGTCCATTTTTGACTTTTAAAAATGCACACCCAGTGGGTGCACGGCCGAGACATGGGGCATACTCTCCTGTCTAAACTGCAGGCTGCCACGTGCGCTACCTGGCGGGCAAGCCTAGAGACCTGGTGTACTCGTGTCCCTGCAGCAAGGGACTGCACTGCCAGGGGAGCGGCCTGATCGACATCCCCCTCGGGGAGACGGGTGAGTGTCCGCGTCGTCATGGAGACAGCTTGACGACGTGAAGAGTATCGGTGCACTGGGAGGATTGTGACCATGGCTGCCACAAGCGCGAAAGTGCTTGACACTGAAGTGTAGAGTTTTACCGTGCCCGTTTGCAGTGCTGGTGTCATATCCTAGACCGTAGAGTATCCTAAAACGTAGAGCGTGACCTACTTGCATATTATTAACATGACGAAACTAGGAATGAAGAATGAATAGGATTCCCTCCAGAACGCTCCCCCGTTCGACTTAATGTCGACGTATTCGTCGCGTCATTTGGTTCTTGACAAAGCCATCGTTATTGTAGCATCGATCATCGTCATTCTTCCTCCTCCTCCTCCTCCCTCCTCCTCCTCCTCCTCCTCCTCCTCCTCCTCCTCCTCCTCCTCCTCCTCCTCCTCCTCCTCCTCCTCCTCCTCCTGCTCTTCCTTTTCCTCCTCCTGCTCTTCCTCATGCTTCTCCTGCTCTCCTCTTTCCTCCTCCTGCTCTTCCTCCTCCTCCTCCTCCTCCTCCTCCTCCTCCTCGACCTCCTCCTCCTCGACCTCCTCCTCCTCGACCTCCTCCTCCTCGACCTCCTCCTCCTCGACCTCCTCCTCCTCCTCCTCCTCCTCCTCCTCCTCCTCCTCCTCCTCCTCCTCCTCCTCCTCCTCCTCCTCCTCCTCCTCCTCCTCCTCCTCCTCTTCCTCCTCCTCCTCCTCCTCCTCCTCCTCCTCCTCCTCCTCCTCCTCCTCCTCCTTCCCCTCCTCCTCCTCCTCCTCCTCCTCCTCCTCCTCCCCTCCCCTCCCTCTCCCCCTCCTCCTCCTCCTCCTCCTTCCCCTCCTCCTCCTCCTTCCCCTCCTCCTCCTCCTCCTCCTCCTCCTCCTCCTCCTCCTCCTCCTCCTCCTCCTCCTCCTCCTCCTCCTCCTCCTCCTCCTCCTCCTCCTCCTCCTCTTCCTCCTCCTCCTCCTCCTCCTCCTCCTCCTCCTTGTCACAGGCTTGTGAGAAGCAGTCCATTTCTTGCTGCATCTTTCGCTATGTGCTGGCTTTGAAGATACATTCATCACCAAACAGGAAGTTCCTGATGATAGCCTCCCTCACCTTTCTGAAAGTATTCAGGCGCCTGAAGTTGAATAGCCCCTCGTCAGCCCTGAATCTGACGCGTATGCCTTTCTGGCAGTCACGGAAAGCATCGGTCAGTGTGGCAGAGAAGACCATGCTGAAGAGTGTAGGGGCGGGAACGCATCTTTGCTTCACGCCGTTTGTCACGGGGAAGGCTTCGTGCTCGTCCCAATCATGCAGTACTTTCACCATCAAGCCGTCGTGGAACCGTCGGACAATCGTGATCAACTAACTGAGACATCCACACTTCTCCATGATCCTCCACTAGCCATCTCTGCTGATCGCATCGAATGCCTTGGTCAGATCGACAAAGGTCACGAAGAGGTCGCTGTGCTGCTTTTGGTTTGAAGTCAGGAATATGCGCATGGCTTGGATGAAAGTGAGGGAGAGCTACGCAGATTGCCAGCCTCACCTTGTCGCCCCGGCCTGTTTATATCCAGTGGCAAGACATAGTCAAGACGGCTGGAGAGACACGTGAGTCAGGGTGCTATGGATGACCGGCAGTGTCCTACATGTCTCACTGTGCCCTGGCTGCTCCCATGACACTTTGCTGGGTCCGCATCCCCACCCGTTGAACCCCCAGGTGGTGGTCGTTACACCATGACGTCATCGTCGCCACTGGCATTCGTAATGTCTCCTCTGTCGTCAGCATACACTGTCGAAGCCGTCGCTATCGCCCGTGACTTGCCTAGAGTCCACAGCATCACGCATGGCATCCTCTACAAGATGGCTGATAGAGCTTTGCTTTATGTAATTCATTGGTGATTACATCAGAATGCAAGATTTTCAAATGTGGATCGGCAAATCAATAATATTTGAAGTTCAGATCGTAAGATATGTCTGTACAAGTTGCACACTGCTCTCCGCTGCCCATTTGTTGTCCCTGGTCCATTTTTTTTCTCAGTAAATCGCCGAGTTACAAACCAAACATCCATTGAAAAATAAGAGTATACTGCTATCCATCATGTTTGTTACGATGATTCACACATGACGTCATTTCCGTTGCCAGGCACGTGCGCACCGGATACTAAGGGCAGACGGGAGGAGATGGAGTCACGTGAGACGCATTGCTCGTCTGGTGCGGACTGTCCCTCAGGCCAGTGCTGTGAGAGTCTCTTCAAGCCCATTGGTCGCCGTCAGCCCATCTTCCGTGCCCAGGGCGTGTGCAGACCCATGGGCACAGTGGGGTCCCGTAAGTATCCTGTGAGTTGTCTGCCCCTGGCTCTCTTGGTGTCTCTTCGGCTGAGAACCCCAATGGTTTTTACTGGCGTTGTCTGCTTTCATTTATTGATGGGAAAAAAGAAAAAGCCCCACACACCTCGTTTTGCAATGAAAAGCTGAAAACTTCTATATGTCAAATGACCGGACATGTATAGAGCGTTTGTAACTGTTGAATTCTTTAATAAGATACAACTCCACAAAATATCATTCAACACAAAACATCATCATACTTTGCATCCTCTGGTATGAAAAGGACACGGAAATGACGTGTTATCTTTGTGACATGCGCAGACTGCTACGCCAACTCGGTGTCGGGAAAACCAGACCAGATGGCCTTCGCCTGTCCCTGCTCCGCGGGTCTGAACTGCAAGGGAAGCGGCCTCTTTGAAGTGCCCTTGGGGGAAGTGGGTGAGTGACCCTTGGGTCAGAGTGGTGTGTGTTTGAATGAGAAGATGCACTGACTCTATGCACAAGCACACGCATGCGCACACGCACATATACACATACACAAACACACATTTTAACACACTATCAAACTCACACACTCACATTCACATATACACGCAGTCTTATACACTCACACACGCACACACATGCACACACACACACATGCATTCACACACACACACACACACACACACACACGCACGCACGCACGCAGAGAGCGAAAGACAGACAGACAGACAAACAGGCAGACAGAGTGACAGACAGACTGACACACAGACACACACAGAGACGCAAAGAGAGAGACGGTGTTCAAGTCCCTAGCTAGACGAATGCCTTCTTGTCCTGCATAATGACCCCCTGTGGGTTCGGGGTAAGAATTGACCCACCGCGTCTCCCTATGCGATTCTTAAGAGTCGAGTATCTAGGGACAACACGACTTGATTTGCATTTACTCTAAACTGTTCTAGTGATTTTCGTGCTTAAATGGCCTTACATAGCCTACAAAGGCTGATAGGCCGTATAACACCATCCATCCATCCATCCTGCATCGTGTCCTGTTCATAATTCCTTCCTTGCCAGGTACCTGCCAGGCTATGCCCATCACACGCGAGGTAGTAGAGGCACGTGAGGCCCAGTGTTCCTCTGGTGATGACTGCCCCCCTGACCACTGCTGCCAGAGTCGGGTCAGACCCTTGGGACGGCGGCAGCTGGGAGGAATCTGTACACCCATGGGCACCTTGGGCTCTGGTCAGTGTTGCAGACGTTTGTGTCTCCCTCACTCGTCTGCTCCTGCTAGGAATGGCTGTGTACTGGATGCGTGATGCAGAACTTGCCTGTTATCTTGATTACATCACGACATTTGGTTGCTCGTTGATCCCACACAGCGCCAGGATTATGTCATCCGCCGTGTGTTCCTCTCTTTCCTGAAGAGTTCCATCCCACCCATCCCTTCCCCTTCAATTATTTACTGCGATGTATGCTCATTCTCGTTGTCTCACATGCACATCGCTGATGCGTGCTGGTCGCTTTCTGCTTAGTTTCCCAACCTCATGATTACATTTGCATGTTTCTCGTCCAGCACCAATGGCAACCTGCTTCAGCAAAATCATTGCAAACAAACAAACCTTGCCTTCAGACCTGCTTAAGCAAACTGTAACAAATATTTCAGCACATCGGAGGTGGACTCAGAGCTCAGTTTACACTCTTCCGATACAATGAGAAAAGCAAACAGTCGCTGAATATGTATCTTTTTCTGTGAGTGAAAATGGTGTCTGTCTGGAGACGAGGCCTCCAATGACAGACTCGTCTGTCTTGATTTAAAAAAATCTAATCAATGACGCCATTTACGGCGTCGACGAAGACGACAAAACAAAGTCGAAGGCGAGAGACAGATCGACGATGACGATGCCGACGACCACAGCGACGATGATGTGGACATCACGTGCCCCACAGGCTGCCTGACCAGGCTGAAGTCGGGCAAGCCGGACGGCATGGCCTTCTCCTGCCCCTGCTCCACGGGCCTGCACTGCAAGGGCAACGGCTTTTTCGACATCCCTCTCGGGGAGATGGGTGAGTGCATTCTAGTAAACTAGAGATTTCGCCTACCGGCAAAAGTATCTCTAGCACAGTTCACATCACGTGATGGAAGGTTTTTGGCCAATTTATTCATACGGAGGTCACACGAGAGGCTTGTGGGATAGCCGATGTGCTCCCTCATATACGCCGTTAAAGTAGTTCTAAGACTATTTCGCACAAAACTCTTAACTTACTCTTGTTGAGACAACAAACAAGCGTTTATTCGATACAATAAAATGTTTGTGTTGAAATGGAAACAAGTTTTGACATCTGAATGATTTTTGTAAAAAGTGGAGAGAAAAATAGTATCAGAACGAACTATTTTTGGCGCAAGGCTGTAATGCGAAGGGTCAAGCCTATTACGCATTCATTGCGAACTGTGCCAGAGTCAATACTCGGGTTTACAGAATGGGGTGAGTGTGCACTCGTGGTCCCCGTCACATCATTGACGGCAGAGTTCCAACGCAATCCTTTTGGGGACGATTCGTCTGTAGAATATCTGGCTTGACGCACTTGTAAATACAGCAAACAGCACGAGGTAAAGTTCTAGTCTTATTATTACAACGAAGAAAAGTGTAAAAACACTGATTCAGGATAAAAACGAGAGAGGCGAAAATTTGACGACAAACATTCTTTTTCAGGGAGAAGAGGTGAAAGCATATACCATATGCTCGTCTGCCTGTACAATGTATAAAACATACGTTTACAACTTGCGCCTAACAAACACTTTAGTCGAAAACTTGCGCCTCTCCCGTTTAACTTGTATCCCTGGTATTACTATTCTCTTCAATTTGATGACGAGACCAAGAATTTTACCTTTTCTTAGTTGCTCCGTCAGTTGCTAGGGTCCATTGGCAGTCAATTTATGTCGAACTGTGGACTTTATTTTTCTGGGAATGTAACACAGTTTAGCACACTATTCCCTTATTATTAATAACAATAATTTTTACAATTTTAATTCAACTGTCCACGTCCATTGTTGGGATCTGAAGTTTTAAAAAGGCGCTGTTCTCTCCCTAAAGTTGAATCATCGCTGAACGTGGCGATACCTTGAATTTATCTTTCATCTCCATGTGAACGAAATTTCAATCCTCTCCAACAAATCGATA
>JAWQFJ010002157.1:110000-117500 GCA_034096865.1 Theodoxus fluviatilis | reverse complement strand
ATTACATTCTAACTTCCAGTGAAATGAAAAGGAAGGAAATTTACGCACAAAATTCAGGAACACTACATTCAAATTGTGCGACGATTACTGAAAATCTTAATTGAACATTGCAACGTTTACGTCGTCTTACTTCACATACAAAAGGCATCACCAGCAACCAAAGTTCGTGAGGTGCAGCAGAGGAGAGTCAAGGTCTCGTGACCTTAAGAAAATGGAGGTCGAGAGATCTTCTTCCGGTGCAGAGGATTCGACCTTTCAACTTCGCGCTGCCCTTTGTTGCAGTTTGCCGCCCAGTTCATTCAAAGGTCAAAGTGGGGACATGGGTGACATATAAACTGAGAATTTGCCCTCGTTGTGGACATAATTCTTCACGCTCCGTCACCGCCGATTCTTCATGTGGTGAAGCAACGGGTCTTTGATAATGAATGGTTCAAGGCTGCTGCCGGCAGATGGCGAGTTGCGCAAGGCCTGGTGATGTGGGCAGCGCGGAAAGTGGACAACCCCTGGAGTGAGTGTGTGCCACCGCGGTTCGTTTGAAAAGGGTCTTTGATCCCATCACTCACCAGGCGCCAGCCCATAAATCTAAGGCACGGCAGACGGCCAAGCACTGCCGTGAGTAGAGCGTCCAGTCAGAGTTGAAGTGTAACGAGAATTGTACTGCCCAGAGTCGCTCTCTTGTCACCACGGACCCTGTCCGGCCGTGGCTCGCTCACCTTCCGTCGACCCGTGCTGGACAGTCATGGCTCACCTGTGAGGTGGAACAGGCGTACCGAGGACGTTTACAGGTGTTCGTGTTGACCGGTCTTCCTGGCGACGCCCCGTCCTGACCACGCAGACGAGAGGATGATTGTCTTCGACGTGCGTTCTGCCGTAAAAAAAGACGTCTTTTGCCTCGTCGTCGCTGCAGGCTGCTTGGCGGCTCCTTCATGTTGGAAAGACAAGTCGTTCTCCGTTTTTATTCTTTGCACTCTCGTTGTATGGGTCCGGCTTTCTGTATTGTGTGGTGTGTTTTTCATTTCCACCGCGGTGTTTGAGAAAGGTGTCATAAAGCGCTATTTCTGCCCAGTGTCCACCATTTGATGTCTACTTTATCTCCTGTCTTCCCCTGTTGTGGAGAGCCTTTCTTGTTTTCCATCCAGACATTTCAAAAGGGGCCATCAAGATGAGTTGCACCACTTTGCCTATCATGGAGAAAAGACTCAGGTTGAAAAAAGACTGAATGAGCAATCTCTTTCGTGTTGCGTGCATCTTGCTGGCATGGTTTGAGTGCTCTAAGGTCCGAAACAGTTCATGAAGAAACGTGACATTGTCGTTGTCGCTACCCCTGAGGTCATTGTGGCCCATTACGAGGACCTCACACTTCGCCCAAGTCAGTGCTCTCGATTACGGGGAAAGTTTCGTCCGTTTTGCCCTTTCTGTTCATTTCGCTGGATATTGGTGTTCGAGACTTCACGGCGTCGTTCAGGAACCTCAGTTTCGGATCATTTCATCACTCACGGTCATTTCATCCTTTTCTGATTGAATTCTTCAGTGCGACTGCAGAGTTTTTATCGATAGCGGTGCGTCGAATTTTTATTTTGTTACAGGTAACCAGCTGTATCGAGCGGTTCAGTCAATAAGCCGTGCTCTTTCTGTGATCTTTAACAACACCGTGACATGATGTGTTTTTGTGGCAAGGAATATACCGATGTCCGATCCACATGGCATCGTTCTGTTCAGGATCGATGTACAATGCAAATTGTAGGATCAACCACAAACAAAAACAGTATCTGCTCTACAAAACTGACATGCACGCACGCACGCACGCATGCACACACACACACACACACACACACACACACACACACACACACACACACACACACACAGACAGTCCACCACCACCACCAACCACAGTCCCTCACCTCCAATCTCATTCTCATTCCCCTAAAAAAAAAACACAACTAAACCCTACGCCCCCAAAGGAAAAAGGGGAACATTTGTTTTTGAATTTGCAGTATTGTTTTTTTTATACCTGACCCATGTTTGGGCTTCACCACTGTTGCAGACAACAAAATCAATTAATGTTAACGTGGCACGTGAGCACCGAACATTGTCTGTCTCCATAGCAACTGCGGTGCTTGCCCAGTTACTTGTACCTCATGTAGGGCCAAGGGTGAATGTACGAAATTTCAGTTGTCTGTCTTGGTAGTACATATCGCTAGAAAGTTTGCTTTGATAAACCTTTTTAATAGAGATGAGTAGCTATTCTTTTTTTCTTTTTCTTTTTTGAGATGAGGATTAGTACTCATATCACGCGATCTACTTGTGTATGGTCCTGTCTACTGCCAGATTGATCGAATGATTGCATCACATATTTTAATAGGACATTTTCAAATTTAGGAAAAAGTCATTGGAAGGGAAAGGCGGAGGAATGGGGGGGGGGGGGGAGGTGGAGGGGGTGGGGGATGGGTGTCGGAAGGGAAGTGTTTTTAAAAGCGAGAAGGTCTTATGGTAAAGAAAACATAATCTCTCTCATATATCTTTCAGGCAACTGCGTGTCTGATGCAAACTGAATCATTCTGGACGCGAGATCTCTGAACGTCAGTCTGCCCTCCTGCCTGTCTGCCTGCCTGCCTGCCCGCCTGGAAGGCAACACGGGGAAGGATGCTGGGATGACAGAGGGGATTACTGGGTCTGACGTGCTTTCCCAGCCTGACTGGCACGCTCGACTGCAGCTCTCTGTCACCAGCGTGCGAATGACGAGCAAGGGATCAGAAAAGTTCCTCGTGCCTCACGCTTTCAGGAAATAAACTTGTCTCAGAGGACAGCACGTCTGGCTCGTTTGCTTTGCATCTCGAAGAAGTTCGTGATGAGAATGCTTTAAGCAGAGAGGCGACAACCCGTAAGAACTGTGTTCTGGCTTCCTCTGAGGTGCAAAAATATGCTTAGCATGTCTTTGCACTATATCGATTACAATGTTTTAGGTCTGCTGATAACTACATTTCACACTAATGATTTTTCATCCCTTTGTGTATGAAAGGAAAAGGTGTATATTGTGTCATTTTATGAGTCTGCGGGGTAAAGGTCTTCAACCAGTAAAAGACCAACAATATAACAGTCAGCAGTTCCACGCTGCAACACCAAGAAGTCTGGAGAGGGAGAGAGCATTTTCGACAGCAGGACCAAGGCTGTGGAATGGCCTTCCAGCGAAGCTGCGAAAATCACCATCGCTTCAGACCTTGAAATCCTACCAGAAGACTCTTTTAATTTATCTTCGACTGTGTCGAGTGGTGATCATGCCCATAGGCGTGAGACTGGCTCTATAAAAGAGCCAACACTTACACACATACGTATATTTTATTTATGTGCACATGTTACCATACGCTAAAGAAACAAGCTGTTAAGGTTTACTGTAATCTTTGACCAAATCCAATTAATGCGAGATCTTGTAACGTACGTTTTGAAGTGAAAAAAGTCTTAATGAAGGATAACAGTGTTTCAATTGTGCATTGAAGAAATTCCGGTACTGAGCAATTTATCTCCCTGTAAGTCAGGTTACATCTATGTCCATGTGATGTCGATGGACAGTATCCATTGGAAATATCTAGTGGGGCTCTCATTAAGCAGTCTGCACAGAGTGACTCACACACAGCGACTGGCATTTTCCCAGTGCTTACGTTAGCACGCTGAAAGAGTGAAGGTACAAATCCCCAAAACTTTCCATCTGTAATGCATCCCTCAACCTTCTTGATCAAATGACTCTTACGTTTTTATCAGAATCTGAAATTCGATGTTTGAGCACTGCACATTTCTAACGGTGCTTTAACGGTAATTTCGCAAACAGTACGTAAAAGCTATTGGCATGTTTACTGCAAATGTTATATCACATCCAAACATATTCTTCAAGTGGTGCTGCCTAAGAATAGTCTTGTCAAAAGTCATCGACTAACGAGGGATAAATTAAAAAAGAGACGAGGAGCTAATGAAACTCTTGCCTGAAAATGTTATTATGCCTGAATCACGGCGCTGTAAAATACACTCATTATACCTCCAAAGTGGTCGGTTCTATGTAATGAACCTCACTGCGTTGTAGAATATTTTTATGACAAAGGAATCCATGATCACAACTAATGAAATAATTCTTGAATATTTTAAAAAGTGAAAATATATTCAAAAAGGATGATTCTGAGTCAGCATCTCACATTACATGAAATAGTCAATTATATTTAAAAAAAAATCTTTGATACCTTCATTGCAGTAAACTACAGTTTTCTGAGTGTGAATTCTTACTCCAGGTCAATCAATTCAGGCTGCGCGCGCTGCCCCCTTAAACCTTGTCGTGAGGTGAAATAAAAGCACATTTCAGCATATGTTTGCCTGTGTTCCCAGTCAAAATGTCTGTGTTCTGGAGAACTGAAATGTTCATTAATTTTTTTCCAGTAATTAAAAAAAATCCTAGAACCTCCCTTTTACTGCCAGTGTGTTTATTTAAAAGCTCGCATTAGCATTCAGGTAATTTCTGTCTTCAAGAGCGATGCAAACATCCGTCTTGGAAGAAAGTTGACACAATTTTACTGCGAAAGATGAAAGCTCTTGGAATGTTAATGACATTATGGGATGGTACTTTTTTCTAATACCATTTTAGGACGTGCTTTCTTTAGGCCTTCGTGTAAAAATTGACCAGAAATGCTAGAATAGGCGAAATAGAAAAATACATATATTTGAGACTTTTACTTTAATAACTGCTATTCCTGCACAAGTCGGGAGTTCCTGATGCAAATACAACGGTGAGGGTCGATGTCGACTTTGACGAGGAAACTGAATACAATACCATCGGTTAACAGGGGACGATATTGAGGGGAAAATTTTTCGTATTTAGAGCTTGTGGGTTCTTCAAAGTCTAGTTACGGAAACTGGTTTGAAACATAGTGAGGACAAAGATTATGTGAAAAATTATGCTTAATTTAACTATGGTGTTGCATGTTGAAAACGATGACGACATTGACTCCGACGTAAATGTCACGACGGGACTGCCATGCTACAGACGGAAAGCATTTAGGCCCGACGATTCCCTTCTTTCGTGCGATGCGGGTATATTCCATAAGCCATCTAGTTTTTCTTTGGCGATGAAGCCCAGTCTACAGTGACAGCGTCGGACGCATCCATGGCAACACGCCAGATCCCGGATGTCACTGTGAGACGCCCCTGGACTCCCAAGTTTGGCCGCCATGTCAGTCACAAACACATACACGACGCTTCTGACAGTTTCCCTGGGAACGCCGGCTTCGGGGATGACCAAAGTGTATGACTGCAAGAATGCAGACAGTGCGGAGCCGTGGCCATGACGAGGCCTCAAAGAGGCTGTCTGGCTGTCGGAGGAGAGAGGACGGCAGGGTCCGAACGCCCTTGGTGCCGTGTCGTGGTCAGCGTTGGGATGAGACAGTCAGGGTGAATCATATTCATATATCGGTCCTGCTGTCATGGAGCAGTTTGGTCAGAGTGCTTGACCTGTGGTCACTTACGATCGGCGGGTGCGGCGTTCGAAGCAGCGTGGACCCCGGAGAGCTATCCTTGAGCAAGGCGATTAGCTCGGCTTGTTCTTCCCAACTCGAGAGGAAAAACGGGTATATGTGAGGGTTGAGCTGGAAACGTGTGAGAAATAACTCAGGCGCGTTCATTCGCAACCTGGTTGTACGCTTCTCAGGCAGTTGAGATGCTCCTGGAGTGACGACGAGAGTAGCCCAATGACAAGGGGTAAAACAATGCAGTTTAAACACCCCTTAACGGATGATAAGTCGTAATATAAATAAACCAATGCCTATGAAAGGCACTGAAGATGACACAGACAGATCATGACAACAATGGGAAGTGGGATGGAGTGGGGTAGGGGGGAAAGATACAGACGAATTAAGTTTTACCGCCATTTGCCTTTTTCGGCTATGTGAGGTCCTTGATCACAACATCTTGCGGTGGTCAAAGAAAAAGCATGTCTAGAGTACACCCTCCTACGACTACATAGACAGACACCCTGGGTCTATATCTAACACCTACCAGTAGAGGATTTCGGGACGGACTAAGAGGATTCAAGAGAGGAGGAGGAGGAGGAGGAGGAGGAGGAGGAGGAGGAGATAGGAGGAAGGAGGGAGGAGGGAGGAGGGAGAAGGAAGAGGGGAGGAGGAAGGAGGGAAGAGGAGAGGAGGAGGAGGAAGCAGGGAGGAAGTAGATAGGAGGAGGAGGAGGAGGAGGAGGAGGAGGAGGAGGAGGAGGAGGAGGAGGAGGAGAAGGAGGAGGAGGAGGAAGAGGAGGAGGAGGAGGAGGAGGAGGAGGAGGAGGAGGAGGAAGAGGAGGAGGAGGAGGAGGAGGAAGGAGGAAATAGGGAGGAGGAGGAGGAGGAAGGAGGAGGAGAAGAAAGAGGAAAGAGGCAGGAGGAAGGAGAAAGTATGGAGGAGAAGAAATAGGAAGGAGGAAGTAGGGAGGAGGATGGAGAAGGGAGGAGGAAGGAGGAAGTAGGGAGGAGGAAGTAGGGAGGAGGGAGGATGAGGAGGAAGTATGGAAGAGGACAAGAGAGGAGGAAGAGGGAGGAGGAAGTAGGGAGGAGAGAGGAGAAGGAGGACGGATAAGGAGGAAGTAGGGAGGAGAGAGGAGGAGGAGTGAGGAGGAAGTAGGGAGGAGGAGGAGGAAGTAGGGATGATGAGGAGGAGGAAGGAGGGAGGAGGGAAAAGGGAGAAAGGAGGGAGGAGAAAGAAGGGAGGAGGAAGAAGGAGGAGGAAAGAGGAGGGAGAAGGAGGAAGGAAGGAGGAGGGAGAAGGAGGAAGGAGGAGGGAGGGAGGAGAGGAGGAGGAGGAGGAGGAGGAGGAGGAGGAGGAGGAGGAGGAGGAGGAGGGAGGGAGGGAGGGAGGGAGGGAGGGAGGGAGGGAGGGAGAGGGAGGGAGGGAGGGAGGGAGAGAGAGAGAGAGAGAGAGAGAGAGAGAGAGAGAGAGAGAGAGAGAGAGAGAGAGAGAGAGAGAGAGAGAGAATCGCATCATCCCAGCAATGTTACCGAATGTCAAATGCTGGCTAATCAGGAGGAACGTCTCACGTCGGAATCATTCAGCGTGGCTGAGACTATAGTGCATATAGTCTCAGCAACAGGTTGGTCACGTGATAACCTTAATTCTTCCATAACATGCATACCACCATTCAACACATAGTCTCAGCCACGCTGAATGGCACATCACATCGTTGAGTGTATTCCTCCGCTTGTTGTGATACACTCGATACTGGCAGCCATCTTTCCGTCAGTTCATTTTCTAAACATCGATTTCCCATAAATGTAAAACTTGTATGCGGTAAAATTCGAATCACAAGAGTGTAATATTGTGAACTCTACTAATTATAAGGACTTTGAATACAACAGCAACAATTATACTTCATTGTGCGAGTAAGGCAACCAATCCCGTCTGCATAATGATAATCTTTTGGACCGATAGTACGATACGCCCAGAAACCCGCTGAGTGCTTTTACTGATGAGGAATCAT
>JAWQFJ010002157.1:77500-105000 GCA_034096865.1 Theodoxus fluviatilis | reverse complement strand
GCCATCGGCGAACTTCTTATTGGATCCTTGGTGACACAGCGAAGTGCAGGCTGAGCAAGCCAGCCGTCCATATGATGTTGTGTCCATGGTGTTATCTACTTCAAAGAACACAGCACAATCATCCGTTCTCCCCCCCCCCCCACCCCAACTCCCCCCCACCCCCACCCCCCACCACCACCCCAGATGGAAAATTACTTGACTCAACTTGTACTCTGGCCTCTGAGTCAGTTTTGAAGGATGTCAGGGTTTTTGTTTTGTTTTATTCATGTGCCACTCGTCCGTCGTCCGTGTCGAATAATTAGTGCCGCTCGAAACGCTCCCTTGCATTCACAGTCAGTCATCACCACTTGACTGTATTCATTGATAACCCATCTTGTTTTCAACAGGATCGTTACAATACCAAAAAATCTGGGTTTTTTTAAGAACTTGGCTAGGCAGTCGTTTCATTTCAACTCTGATTTGCTTACAAGAAGCAATTACCATATACAGCATATCGTGAGTGAAAATTTCCCGAACTTTATGATACACATAGCCGTGGTACCGATAGAATTAAAGGAAAAAAATATATAGGCGTGACCTTTCTGTGACGTAGCATTTGCATTCAGTTTTTTTAACGTGATTGTATGAGGTATTGTCCCTACTTGGTCTTGTTGGGTAAAACTACACATTGCAACCTCTGTTTGGAAGGCAAAGTGCAAAGTTGAAAGGTGGAGCCGTACTTCTGGTCACCAATTTCTGTAAAAGTATCACCTTGTGGGATGGAGGTCAGATATGACCCGTTGCTTCTCCAAACGCGATTCGTATGGATGGATGGATGGAGTTTAAGGGCCTATCAGCCTTGTAGGCTATATAAGGCCACAACATTAAGAAGCACCCATCTTTAACAAAGAATTAAAACTCTTCTCGACAGTGAGTTCTTATATAGTCCATCTAATAAGTGACATGAAATCAATTAAATCGAGTCCCACTGCCCACCAGCCAGCATAGGCTGTGTAGAGCCTTTAAACATGAAGACTCATAAAGGGCGATAGGGCAAAATTTCACACCTCAATTTCCCTGTCACTGACAAAACACTTAAGGATAAGTGGATGGAGCCCAAGGGTTCATCAGCCGTGAAGGCCTTCAAGGCCACAACATACTTTCACTGATTAAAATGTGCAATTAAAGAATACCTCAGAAGAGGTACGTGGAGAAATATCGAAAACAATTAAGACATAGCACGACTCATAAACGAGAATAATACTCAGAATCTATTTTTTTTATATCACAGCTAAAGGATCTTAAAAAAAGTCAGACAGACTGCTCGACCCACTCCGTAGATGAGCAAGTCGAGGGCACTCCACCAGAACGTGCCACATGGTGAGCCTGCACTGGCAGGTGCAGCACTCCGGTGGAGGCTCCAACCGCAACAAATAGGAGTGGGTCAGAACAGAATGGCCGATCCGGGAACGACAGAGCACAACTTCCTCTCTTCTCGTGAGCGATGTGGGAGAGAGTCGCTCATCCCACACGGAAGATACTTCATGAAGTTTGTTATGTGCCCTGCCGTCCCAGTCAGCCTGACACAGATTAGAAATGTAGTTAGTAACAAGAGGTACCAGGTCACCCGCCGGGATCCTGCCTGGGGACATGAGAAGAGAGAGAGCAGACTTGGCAGCCAGATCTGCTCTCTCGTTCCCCGGGATGCCCATATGGCTAGGAACCCAGCAGAAGGCGACCTCAGCACCCCCACACTGTAGTCGACACAGATGAACAAATATACCAAACAAATAAAGATGGGAAATCTCCCCACCCCGCAGAGCCTGTAAGGCCGATAGCGAGTCAGAGACCAACATTAAGCCTGAATGACGTCTTGGTAGGATAATAGTTATTTGTCTGACATGCAATATTTATATTTTACCAACATTAAGCCTGAATGACGTCTTGGTAGGATAATTGTTATTTGTCTGACATGCAATAATTATATCTTACTAAACTTGAGCCTGAATGGTCTCTGACTAGTGGACAATACCACTGCTGCTGCTGTTACCACGATTTGAAAAAAAGAGAGAAGAAGATTAAAACAAAGAAAACATTTTACTTGTGGCTATCATTATCAACCCATTTCAAACGCCACCACAACTGAACGGTTTCTTTAAATCAGTCCATTATACGGAACTAATCAAATGAAGAAATGAAGACATGATTGCATGAATGAATGAATGAATGAATGAATGAATGAATGAATGAATGAATGAATGAATGAATGAATGAATGAATGAATGAATGAATGAATGAATGAAGAGTATTCATTTCCCATGGACGGTCTGCCTATGTAATGCCTCAATATTTGTTTGTAAACAAGAAGGGCAAAGCCCATACGACTCACATGCTTGACCTTGACCTTTACATGGCCTTGACCTTTACATGACCTTGACCTTCAGGTGTCCTTCAAGGTCAAGGTCAAACAACTAAACCTAGCAATGACACTAAGAACTTCTTTTTCCTACCAAAATACATGTGACCCTTGACCTAAGGTCAAGGTAATCCAAGGTCATGCAGCACAAAGCTGTTAATTCAAGACATAGGAAGCACAATGGTGCTTATTGGCACTTTCTACCATGAGATATGGTCACTTTTAGTGGTTCACTACCCCATTTTGGTTCCGTTTCATAAGGGTCAAAGTGACCTTGACCTTAATGATATGTGACCAAATGTGTCTCATGATGAACGTATAACATGTTTACTACAATCTTATGAAGTTTCGAAGAGTTATCTTCCATAGTTCAGGGTCAAGGTCACTTCAAAGTATGTATACACTCCAACTTTCAAGAGCTCCTGTGACCTTGACCTTAAAGCAAGGTCAATCAAACTGGTATCAAAAAATAGGGATTACTTTGGCCTATACACCATATATAGGTCAGGTATCCAATCTCAAAAACTTCAGAGAAAATTGGGAAAATGTGAAAAACGGTTGTTTTTGAGACAACATTTACGGTCCCTGCGACCTTGACCTTGAAGCAAGGTCAAGTCACTGTGTATGCTTTTGAAGGCCTTGTCATCCTACACCATCATGCCAAATTGGGTGCTGATAGACATAATAGTCTCCGAGAAAAATCCAACGTTAAAGTTTTTCACAAACGGACAGACGCCCGGACGCCCGGACGCCCGGACGCCCGGACGCCCGGACGCCCGGACGGACGACACGGGTGAGTACATAGACTCATTTTTGCTTCGCATGTGAGTCAAAAAGACAATATATAACAACGACAATGTATATTTATTGTAGAATATGCATTCTTTTATACAAATAATTGTATACATATTTCTACATATCAACAGACAAATGTATGTATAATTATACGCACACACACGTGAAGCATATAACATGTATTTTCTATTGTAATACATGCACAAGAATATGTTATCAATAGTATAAATACTGAGAACGTGTTGAAATGATCAGTGTATTTTAAGAAACGCATTACATGTATAGCGTGGTTCTATTCAAAGGTATTCCAAATGTTGTAACTTGCAAATGTAGATCATTATACACAGATAGTCCCGGACACTCAGGCACAATATATGGAACAGTTAAAGTCACTTGGAATGAAGAGCATTGCGGTGGGGGTGTTTGATATCCGGGGAAACGAGAAAGAAAGCTGCCAAGTCTGCCCTCCCGTGATGGAGATCTTGCAGACGACCTCAGATTCCCCATCATAAAGTACATTTAAAACGCTGTCAGGCGGACAGGGGCTGTGGAATTCAGAACAAACTATGAATTAGTATACTAAATGTCAAGAATACATGGCTAATTTGTTTATTGGGTGGGAAAGGGTTACGAGAAAGAGAAGTCACAAAGCTTTTATTAGCAGCTTCGATGTGGTCTTAATTAAGACAAGCGTAAAGATAAGCCAAACGGTTGTGGCAGGTTGCAGGAGTCTTCGAGAGGCCAGAGTATTTAGGTCCGGGCACACGGTGAAGCAGACAAAGATTTTGGATTGTGAAATGCAAGTTTCCTCGTATGCAAGTAGATACGTCGGTGAAAGTTTTATTTCCCAAAAATGATTTCACCATTCAGGACCGGTTCTTTGCTACCAACTGAAACTTGTCTGTCCGTCATTCAAACTTGTCTGTCCGTCATTCAAACTTGTCTGTCCGTCATTCAAACTTGTCTGTCCGTCATTCAAACTTGTCTGTCCGTCATTCAAACTTGTCTGTCCGTCATTCAAACTTGTCTGTCCGTCATTCAAACTTGTCTGTCCGTCATTCAAACTTGTCTGTCCGTCATTCAAACTTGTCTGTCCGTCATTCAAACTTGTCTGTCCGTCATTCAAACTTGTCTGTCCGTCATTCAAACTTGTCTGTCCGTCATTCAAACTTGTCTGTCCGTCATTCAAACTTGTCTGTCCGTCATTCAAACTTGTCTGTCCGTCATTCAAACTTGTCTGTCCGTCATTCAAACTTGTCTGTCCGTCATTCAAACTTGTCTGTCCGTCATTCAAACTTGTCTGTCCGTCATTCAAACATGTCTGTCCGTCATTCAAACTTGTCTGTCCGTCATTCAAACTTGTCTGTCCGTCATTCAAACTTGTCTGTCCGTCATTCAAACTTGTCTGTCCGTCATTCAAACTTGTCTGTCCGTCATTCAAACTTGTCTGTCCGTCATTCAAACTTGTCTGTCCGTCATTCAAACTTGTCTGTCCGTCATTCAAACTTGTCTGTCCGTCATTCAAACTTGTCTGTCCGTCATTCAAACTTGTCTGTCCGTCATTCAAACTTGTCTGTCCGTCATTCAAACTTGTCTGTCCGTCATTCAAACTTGTCTGTCCGTCATTCAAACTTGTCTGTCCGTCATTCAAACTTGTCTGTCCGTCATTCAAACTTGTCTGTCCGTCATTCAAACTTGTCTGTCCGTCATTCAAACTTGTCTGTCCGTCATTCAAACTTGTCTGTCCGTCATTCAAACTTGTCTGTCCGTCATTCAAACTTGTCTGTCCGTCATTCAAACTTGTCTGTCCGTCATTCAAACTTGTCTGTCCGTCATTCAAACTTGTCTGTCCGTCATTCAAACTTGTCTGTCCGTCATTCAAACTTGTCTGTCCGTCATTCAAACTTGTCTGTCCGTCATTCAAACTTGTCTGTCCGTCATTCAAACTTGTCTGTCCGTCATTCAAACTTGTCTGTCCGTCATTCAAACTTGTCTGTCCGTCATTCAAACTTGTCTGTCCGTCATTCAAACTTGTCTGTCCGTCATTCAAACTTGTCTGTCCGTCATTCAAACTTGTCTGTCCGTCATTCAAACTTGTCTGTCCGTCATTCAAACTTGTCTGTCCGTCATTCAAACTTGTCTGTCCGTCATTCAAACTTGTCTGTCCGTCATTCAAACTTGTCTGTCCGTCATTCAAACTTGTCTGTCCGTCATTCAAACTTGTCTGTCCGTCATTCAAACTTGTCTGCCATTTTTCTTGGGTTCACATGCAAAACGCTCAGTTGTAGAATTACTGACTCACATACACAGAAACCGTAACCAAATGACACTATTGATTTCTCAAAACTCTACATAGAATACATTAATAATTCACTTACATTGCTGCATTATTCACAGCGAGATGTGGGTCGCCGCAGGCTACAATTTGAAGGTCGGCGGGGCACAGGCATACGTGATACTACGGCACAGGTATACGTGATACTACGGCACAGGCATACGTGATACTACGGCACAGGCATACGTGATACTACCTGGCTTATCGTGTAGCCGAGTGGTTCTGGGATTCAGGTACGTGTGTTTTCTAGTGTGTTCACTAGAGACTTCGCCTGGCAGCGAGATAGTCTCTAGCACAGTTCATATCACGTGATGGAAGGATACCGTCCGAAATATGCATGAGGAAGTCACACGAAAGGCTTATGGGATAACCCTCTGCTTCCTGACATACGCCGTTAAAGTAGTTCGAAGATTATTTCGCACGAAACTCATAATTTACGCTTGTTGAGGCAATAAACAGGCAATAACATTCGATAAAATAAAATGCAAATTTGATCAGGCACTGAAACTAACCACAGGTCAGAGTGAGATACAATTCTCAGAGTCTGTTAGAAACTTAGGTGTCATGTTCGATGATGATCTTTCTATGAGAGTTCATGTGAACAAAGTTTGCCAGTTAGCTTACTACGAGTTAAGGAAGATTAGCACTATTCGTCACTATCTTTCACAACAGGCCACTCAAACCCTTGTCACTTCCCTTGTTCTGTCCCGTCTTGATTATGGAAATTCTCTTCTTGCCGGCATTCCTGACACTCTGCTAAAAAAACTGCAAAAAGTCCAAAATGCCGCTGCTAGACTAGTATTTAGAAGTCCCAAGAAAACTCCCACATCCAAACTCCTTCGTGCACTGCATTGGCTCCCCTTCGCTCAGAGGATAGAGTATAAACTAGCCACTAGCCACTATGTGTTTCACCTTCTTCAATCAAACTGCACCACACGCACTCAGAGAAATTCTCACTGTCTACACCCCCGCTAGAAATAACCGTTCAGCTGCAGACACCAAAACGTTAAATGTCCCCCGTCGCAAAAAGAAAACCCAAGGACAGCGAGCTTTTTCGTATATCGGCCCTGTAACGTGGAATAGCCTACCTTTCCCTGTCTGTCACTCTGATTCCATGTCCCAGTTCAAAACCTCCCTCAAGACACACCTGTTCCGGTCAGTCTTTCCTAACGAGCAGTGAGGTGCCTCACAAGGCGCCTCTTTAATGTTTCGTGTTTTTGTGTATTGATTGCTAGGTTAAGTAGTTGTATTATATTTATCTCTTTTTTTGTTTCAACTGTACAGTGTGCGAGTGTTGGAATGCTTTGTATGATTGTAGACTTTTCATTGTAAACGCCATGAGCTTGCCTATTAGGGAAGGTATGGGCGTATAAGTAGTCTGTATTATTATTATTATTATTATTATTATTATTATTATTATTATTATTATTATTATTATTATTATTATTATTATTATTATTATTTAAATGGAAACAAGTTTTGACATCTGAAAGATTTGTGTAAAAAGTGGAAATAATAGTATCCAGAACGAACTATTTTTGGCGCAATGCTGTAATGCAAAGGGTCAAGTCTATTACGCATTCATTGCGAACTGTGCCAGAGTCACGTGGCTCGGCTTCACTGAATAACACGTGTGAGCACCTAGCTTACTGCAGCCATTCGTACTCACTTCTGCAGCCATTCGTACTCACTTACTGCAGCCATTCGCACTCACTTCTGCAGCCATTCGTACTCACTTCTGCAGCCATTCGTACTCACTTCTGCAGCCATTCGTACTCACTTCTGCAGCCATTCGTACTCACTTACTGCAGCCATTCGTACTCACTTCTGCAGCCATTCGTACTCACTTACTGCAGCCATTCGTACTCACTTCTGCAGCCATTCGTACTCACTTACTGCAGCCATTCGTACTCACTTACTGCAGCCATTCGTACTCACTTCTGCAGCCATTCGCACTCACTTCTGCAGCCATTCGTACTCACTTCTGCAGCCATTCGTACTCACTTACTGCAGCCATTCGTACTCACTTCTGCAGCCATTCGTACTCACTTACTGCAGCCATTCGTACTCACTTCTGCAGCCATTCGTACTCACTTACTGCAGCCATTCGTACTCACTTACTGCAGCCATTCGTACTCACTTCTGCAGCCATTCGCACTCACTTCTGCAGCCATTCGTACTCACTTACTGCAGCCATTCGTACTCACTTCTGCAGCCATTCGTACTCACTTCTGCAGCCATTCGCACTCACTTCTGCAGCCATTCGTACTCACTTACTGCAGCCATTCGTACTCACTTACTGCAGCCATTCGCACTCACTTACTGCAGCCATTCGCACTCACTTCTGCAGCCATTCGCACTCACTTACTGCAGCCATTCGTACTCACTTACTGCAGCCATCCGCACTCACTTACTGCAGCCATTCGCACTCACTTACTGCAGCCATTCGTACTCACTTCTGCAGCCATTCGTACTCACTTCTGCAGCCATTCGCACTCACTTACTGCAGCCATTCGTACTCACTTACTGCAGCCATTTGCACTCACTTACTGCAGCCATTCGTACTCACTTACTGCAGCCATTCGTACTCACTTACTGCAGCCATTCGTACTCACTTACTGCAGCCATTCGTACTCACTTCTGCAGCCATTCGTACTCACTTCTGCAGCCATTCGTACTCACTTCTGCAGCCATTCGCACTCACTTACTGCAGTCATTCGCACTCACTTACTGCAGCCATCCGCACTCACTTACTGCAGCCATTCGTACTCACTTACTGCAGCCATTCGTACTCACTTACTGCAGCCATTCGCACTCACTTACTGCAGCCATTCGCACTCACTTCTGCAGCCATTCGCACTCACTTACTGCAGCCATTCGCACTCACTTCTGCAGCCATTCGTACTCACTTACTGCAGCCATTCGCACTCACTTACTGCAGCCATTCGCACTCACTTACTGCAGCCATTCGCACTCACTTCTGCAGCCATTCGCACTCACTTCTGCAACCATTCGTACTCGCTTACTGCAGCCATTCGTACTCACTTACTGCAGCCATTCGTACTCACTTACTGCAGCCATTCGTACTCACTTACTGCAGCCATTCGTACTCACTTACTGCAGCCATTCGCACTCACTTACTGCAGCCATTCGCACTCACTTCTGCAGCCATTCGCACTCACTTACTGCAGCCATTCGCACTCACTTCTGCAGCCATTCGTACTCACTTACTGCAGCCATTCGCACTCACTTACTGCAGCCATTCGTACTCACTTCTGCAGCCATTCGTACTCACTTCTGCAGCCATTCGTACTCACTTCTGCAGCCATTCGTACTCACTTACTGCAGCCATTCGTACTCACTTACTGCAGCCATTCGCACTCACTTACTGCAGCCATTCGTACTCACTTCTGCAGCCATTCGCACTCACTTCTGCAACCATTCGTACTCGCTTCTGCAGCCATTCGTACTCACTTCTGCAGCCATTCGTACTCACTTCTGCAGCCATTCGTACTCACTTCTGCAGCCATTCGTACTCACTTCTGCAGCCATTCGTACTCACTTCTGCAGCCATTCGTACTCACTTACTGCAGCCATTCGTACTCACTACTGCAGCCATTCGTACTCACTTCTGCAGCCATTCGTACTCACTTACTGCAGCCATTCGTACTCACTTACTGCAGCCATTCGCACTCACTTACTGCAGCCATTCCCACTCACTTACTGCAGCCATTCGTACTCACTTCTGCAGCCATTCGTACTCACTTACTGCAGCCATTCGTACTCACTTACTGCAGCCATTCGTACTCACTTACTGCAGCCATTCGTACTCACTTCTGCAGCCATTCGTACTCACTTCTGCAGCCATTCGTACTCACTTCTGCAGCCATTCGTACTCACTTCTGCAGCCATTCGTACTCACTTCTGCAGCCATTCGCACTCACTTACTGCAGCCATTCGTACTCACTTCTGCAGCCATTCGTACTCACTTCTGCAGCCATTCGTACTCACTTACTGCAGCCATTCGTACTCACTTCTGCAGCCATTCGTACTCACTTCTGCAGCCATTCGTACTCACTTCTGCAGCCATTCGCACTCACTTACTGCAGCCATTCGTACTCACTTCTGCAGCCATTCGTACTCACTTCTGCAGCCATTCGTACTCACTTCTGCAGCCATTCGTACTCACTTCTGCAGCCATTCGTACTCACTTCTGCAGCCATTCGTACTCACTTCTGCAGCCATTCGTACTCACTTCTGCAGCCATTCGTACTCACTTACTGCAGCCATTCGTACTCACTTCTGCAGCCATTCGTACTCACTTCTGCAGCCATTCGTACTCACTACTGCAGCCATTCGTACTCACTTCTGCAGCCATTCGTACTCACTTACTGCAGCCATTCGTACTCACTTACTGCAGCCATTCGTACTCACTTACTGCAGCCATTCGTACTCACTTACTGCAGCCATTCGTACTCACTTACTGCAGCCATTCGTACTCACTTCTGCAGCCATTCGTACTCACTTACTGCAGCCATTCGCACTCACTTACTGCAGCCATTCGCACTCACTTACTGCAGCCATTCGCACTCACTTCTGCAGCCATTCGCACTCACTTCTGCAACCATTCGTACTCGCTTACTGCAGCCATTCGTACTCACTTACTGCAGCCATTCGTACTCACTTACTGCAGCCATTCGTACTCACTTACTGCAGCCATTCGTACTCACTTACTGCAGCCATTCGCACTCACTTACTGCAGCCATTCGCACTCACTTCTGCAGCCATTCGCACTCACTTACTGCAGCCATTCGCACTCACTTCTGCAGCCATTCGTACTCACTTACTGCAGCCATTCGCACTCACTTACTGCAGCCATTCGTACTCACTTCTGCAGCCATTCGTACTCACTTCTGCAGCCATTCGTACTCACTTACTGCAGCCATTCGTACTCACTTACTGCAGCCATTCGCACTCACTTACTGCAGCCATTCGTACTCACTTCTGCAGCCATTCGCACTCACTTCTGCAACCATTCGTACTCACTTCTGCAGCCATTCGTACTCACTTCTGCAGCCATTCGTACTCACTTACTGCAGCCATTCGTACTCACTACTGCAGCCATTCGTACTCACTTCTGCAGCCATTCGTACTCACTTACTGCAGCCATTCGTACTCACTTACTGCAGCCATTCGCACTCACTTACTGCAGCCATTCCCACTCACTTACTGCAGCCATTCGTACTCACTTCTGCAGCCATTCGTACTCACTTCTGCAGCCATTCGTACTCACTTCTGCAGCCATTCGTACTCACTTACTGCAGCCATTCGTACTCACTTCTGCAGCCATTCGTACTCACTTCTGCAGCCATTCGTACTCACTTCTGCAGCCATTCGTACTCACTTCTGCAGCCATTCGTACTCACTTACTGCAGCCATTCGTACTCACTTCTGCAGCCATTCGTACTCACTTCTGCAGCCATTCGTACTCACTTCTGCAGCCATTCGTACTCACTTACTGCAGCCATTCGTACTCACTTACTGCAGCCATTCGTACTCACTTCTGCAGCCATTCGTACTCACTTCTGCAGCCATTCGTACTCACTTACTGCAGCCATTCGTACTCACTTACTGCAGCCATTCGTACTCACTTACTGCAGCCATTCGTACTCACTTACTGCAGCCATTCGTACTCACTTACTGCAGCCATTCGTACTCACTTCTGCAGCCATTCGTACTCACTTCTGCAGCCATTCGTACTCACTTCTGCAGCCATTCGTACTCACTTACTGCAGCCATTCGTACTCACTACTGCAGCCATTCGTACTCACTTCTGCAGCCATTCGTACTCACTTACTGCAGCCATTCGTACTCACTTACTGCAGCCATTCGTACTCACTTACTGCAGCCATTCGTACTCACTTACTGCAGCCATTCGTACTCACTTCTGCAGCCATTCGTACTCACTTACTGCAGCCATTCGTACTCACTTCTGCAGCCATTCGTACTCACTTACTGCAGCCATTCGTACTCACTTACTGCAGCCATTCGTACTCACTTACTGCAGCCATTCGTACTCACTTCTGCAGCCATTCGTACTCACTTCTGCAGCCATTCGTACTCACTTCTGCAGCCATTCGTACTCACTTACTGCAGCCATTCGTACTCACTTACTGCAGCCATTCGTACTCACTTACTGCAGCCATTCGTACTCACTTACTGCAGCCATTCGTACTCACTTACTGCAGCCATTCGTACTCACTTACTGCAGCCATTCGTACTCACTTACTGCAGCCATTCGTACTCACTTACTGCAGCCATTCGTACTCACTTACTGCAGCCATTCGTACTCACTTCTGCAGCCATTCGCACTCACTTCTGCAGCCATTCGTACTCACTTCTGCAGCCATTCGCACTCACTTACTGCAGCCATTCGCACTCACTTACTGCAGCCATTCGCAATTACTTTCTGCAGCCATTCGTACTCACTTCTGCAGCCATTCGTACTCACTTCTGCAGCCATTCGTACTCACTTCTGCAGCCATTCGTACTCACTTCTGCAGCCATTCGTACTCACTTACTGCAGCCATTCGTACTCACTTACTGCAGCCATTCGTACTCACTTACTGCAGCCATTCGCACTCACTTACTGCAGCCATTCGTACTCACTTACTGCAGCCATTCGTACTCACTTCTGCAGCCATTCGCACTCACTTACTGCAGCCATTCGTACTCACTTCTGCAGCCATTCGCACTCGCTTACTGCAGCCATTCGCACTCACTTCTGCAGCCATTCGTACTCACTTACTCGTCGTTAAAAAAAAATTACGATTCTCCTGCAAGATGACCACAGTGGCAGCAGCTGCAATTATGTCGTCGCTGACTGACACCATAGTTGTGCAGAAGACATATCCGAAGACGACGCGAGTAGCTATATATAGTGCTGGGTGAAGTCAATTGATGTATTTTGCAAAAACAAGTTTCACCGTTTGCAAATGCCACAGGTTAAACCAAACAACCAACCAATAAACCAATCAACCAACCAACCAACCAACCAACCAACCAACCAACCAACCAACCAACCAACCAACCAAAAAACCGTGAATCAGGGAAAGAGAAATGACGTGTTTCTGTGTCACCATATGGGACGGCTCTTGCTGCCTCTCTCACCATCAGTGTTGCCGGTGTGACTGCTTGCTGCCTCTCTCACCACCAGTGTTGCCGGTGTGACTGCTTGCTGCCTCTCTCACCGTCAGTGTTGCCGGTGTGACTGCTTGCTGCCTCTCTCACCACCAGTGTTGCCAGTGGGACTGCTTGCTGCCTCTCTCACCGTCAGTGTTGCCAGTGGGACTGCTTGCTGCCTCTCTCACCATCAGTGGGACTGCTTGCTGCCTCTCTCACCGTCAGTGTTGCCAGTGGGACTGCTTGCTGCCTCTCTCACCACCAGTGTTGCCAGTGGGACTGCTTGCTGCCTCTCACCGTCAGTTGCAGGGGCTGCTGCCTCTCCACCCAGTGTTGCCGGTGTGACTGCTTGCTGCCTCTCACCACCAGTGTTGCCAGTGGGACTGCTTGCTGCCTCTCACCACCAGTGTTGCCAGTGGGACTGCTGCCCTCTCACCAGTATTGCCAGTGGGACTGCTTGCTGCCTCTCTCACCACCAGTGTTGCCAGTGGGACTGCTTGCTGCCTCTCTCACCGTCAGTGTTGCCAGTGGGACTGCTTGCTGCCTCTCTCACCATCAGTGGGACTGCTTGCTGCCTCTCTCACCGTCAGTGTTGCCAGTGGGACTGCTTGCTGCCTCTCACCACCAGTGTTGCCAGTGGGACTGCTTGCTGCCTCTCTCACCGTCAGTGTTGCCAGTGGGACTGCTTGCTGCCTCTCTCACCGTCAGTGTTGCCAGTGGGACTGCTTGCTGCCTCTCTCACCGTCAGTGTTGCCAGTGGGACTGCTTGCTGCCTCTCACCACCAGTGTTGCCAGTGGGACTGCTTGCTGCCTCTCACCACCAGTGTTGCCAGTGGGACTGCTTGCTGCCTCTCTCACCGTCAGTGTTGCCAGTGGGACTGCTTGCTGCCTCTCTCACCGTCAGTGTTGCCAGTGGGACTGCTTGCTGCCTCTCTCACCATCAGTGGGACTGCTTGCTGCCTCTCTCACCGTCAGTGTTGCCAGTGAGACTGCTTGCTGCCTCTCAACACCAGTGTTGCCAGTGGGACTGCTTGCTGCCTCTCACCACCAGTGTTGCCAGTGGGACTGCTTGCTGCCTCTCTCACCGTCAGTGTTGCCAGTGGGACTGCTTGCTGCCTCTCTCACCGTCAGTGGGACTGCTTGCTGCCTCTCTCACCGTCAGTGTTGCCAGTGAGACTGCTTGCTGCCTCTCACCACCAGTGTTGCCAGTGGGACTGCTTGCTGCCTCTCACCACCAGTTGTTACGGACAGGCTAACTGGGCCTTGGGTTTGCCTAGCCCGCACAAGTGAAAATAAACAAGAAAACACAAACACCAGCACAGAGTTACAGAGTCGTGTATTTCGAACACAAAACAAACTCAACTACCCGTCCCACACCAGGGCTCACGGGTGCTGACGTGCGGCCCCCGCCGGCACTCAGACTTCAAACACTCAAGCTCCAGCGGCCCCCGCCGACAGTCTTCATACAGGCCCCCGCCCGGAAAGCTCCACTTCTCCGCTGTCCAAAGAACCCTGAAAAAACACACAAACTCACTCATCCATTCCTTCCCTAGCAATCATCATACATCCGCGGTATTTACAATATAGAAGGATACAGATAAAATAAGCACTCACCCGTCACCCTGGGGTTCATTCGCTCGAGTGTCGTATCCAGCTTTCACTCGGCAAATATACAATCAATCAGATCATTCGCTCACCCGTGAACACTCCTCAGTCACTACGTCACCCACTCATGCTAAAAATAATCACAGTCAGAACCTAACCACGTGCACACCACCATTCGCCACATTCGATTCGTAACAACCACCCCCCCATCAAGCCGAACAAGTTCCTGCAACTTGTGTAGCTTCAATCCTGCATCATCCTGGAACCCATATCCGCCTGCGAATTCCAGCGGCCCTCACACGGTAAGAGATGGAACCTTCATCACCCACCGTGAGCTGCAACCCTAAGTCTGGCAGCATTTGCCCGGGCACCCCTGTGCGGGGAAAAACGTACCCCCGTGCCTCCGCCACGACCTTCGTCTCTACTGCGCGCAGCGCCACTGCCCCCGGACAGCGCGTCGCCCCCTCGACCAACGCGAGGACACACTTGTCTCCCCTGGACGACGAAGGAGTCAACGGGCCCACCACATCCCCGGGACCCACCAAGAGACAACCCGTCGAGTCATGAAAACGGGGATAAAGAGGAACATCCGACCTCTGCAATGGCTGCACCCTCTGAGGGGTGATGTCTACTTCAGGACATTTTGCCGCAAGTAGAGGACGGAAAGGCTTCTCCCCAGCCTGAGCCTGTGCCCTTGGCTGCACGGCCCCCCCTAGCTCGGCGCATTGGAACCGAGCTCCCGGAATCCTACCCAGAATGACGTCACACACGAGATTATCGATGACGCAAGCATCAACCTCACCCCTGAACACCGGAGTATCCAATCTGACCCGTGCGACTGGTAGCTCGACAATATCACCTGCGAACTGTCGACAACGCCGCACGCGTTCCGTGATTTGATCCGGAGTCAGAAAAGATCGACGCACCCCAATGGTCGAGCACCCCGAGTCAAGCAACACCTGCACCGGTCGTCCGTTCAACTGACCCGAGATGGTTTGCAACAAGCTGGGCGCGTCATCCTCGAACGCCATAGCACAGCTAACGTCAGGCTTCGGTCCCCGACCACCAGACGAAGCCGATTCCCGGGAGTCTCCACACGGCACCACGACACAAGATGCCGAAACCTGGCCCCCTGGGGCGGGTTTCGCCGGACACTCCCGAATCCTATGGCCCGCCTCCCCGCAGTACCAACACGCGACGTCCCTATCTGGAGGCTGAGATCGCTCCGTGTCCGCACGCCCTCCCCTGTAAAGCCCTCTGCGGGGCCCTGGACGGAAAAATGCTCGACCCCTCTGCACCCCTTGGGAGTTCGGTCGCGAAAACCCAGGTGCCTCAACGGGTGTAGCAACCCCTGCCGACCACACATCAGCAGATGCCTTGGCAGACATGGACTGAGAGGGATGAGCCTCCCGATACCTTTCAGCATCGGCCACCAAGTCTTGCACCGACCCGTACTCTCGCTCCTTTAGAAAGGTGACCAAACTGGCCGAGCAAGAAGCGAAAATCTGTTCCCGCAAAACCAGATTGATGAGGCCGTCGAATGTTGTCTCGATCCGCGACAAGTCTATCCACCGATCCAGGAGATGCCTCAAATGACTCAGATATGTCACCATACTTTCCCCCTGCTGCGGCCTCAAGGCACGGAAGCGAGACCGGTAACCCTCTGCGGAGCACTGGAAGGTACGCAACAACGCTTTTTTTAGCTCCTCGTAGGAGAGCGACTCTCGCACCGATAGCTCATGATAGGTGTTGAGAGCTTTGCCCTTCAAAAGAGAGGGAAGCAGCGTAGCCCAATCCCGTCTATCCCATCCCACGGCACCCGCGTACTTCTCAAAACGAAAGAGATAGCTATCCATCTCGTCCGTTTTGTCATCAAAGTATGGCAATTTTGGACTTGCCGCAATTTTTTTTGAAGGAGTGGAGGCAACAGCCTTACCCACTCTTAATTTCTCCAATTCAAACTGCCTCTCTCGTTCTCTCTCGCGCTCTTGCCTCTCTCGTTCTTTCTCTTGCTCTTGCCTCTCTCGTTCTCTCTCGCGCTCTTGCCTCTCTCGTTCTTTCTCTTGCTCTTGCCTCTCTCGTTCTTTCTCTTGATCTTGCCTCTCTCGTTCTTTCTCTTCCCGCTCTCTCTGTCTCTCTTCTCTCGCTCGTTCTTGCACATATCTCGTCATTTCCAGCCCTTCCAATCCCAGACTTTCAGCCTCAACCTTGTACGCAACAAATGGGTCAACTCGACCCAAAGGGTCAACCTTGGATGGCTTCTCTTCCATGTCAAATTATCAGAATAGAACCACGTATTCAATGCTACACTGATAATCTACACCCCTTCAGTGCAAACCTCTGCAAATTCCCTACAACCATTCACATTCGACAAGCAAGCCGAACAGCGCGCAAATGGCCAATTCCACAACCCAAAACAACAACCAAAAACCAAACAATGCAAATCCGTCAATCGTCCGAACTGACACTTCCCTCAAATACGGAAGGTACACCAGCAAACAATTCCAGCATGCAAGCTGTCGGAGCCACCAACTCAAAACATGAAAGATACAACTGGCTGATCGTCGGAGACGACAGTTCACTTATCACACAACTGTGGACTTACTGAACAAAGCAAAGAATCAACTCACAATATTATCGCTCGATCCAAAGCATGCACTGCGACTCCCTGAGCCAAGCGGAAAATTAAATAATTCAGAGTGCACATAATATCAATCACAACTCACAGCATGCAATTGCGCAATCACTGAGCACAGCAAAAAAAATTCAAATCATCACAATCCAACGCATGCAACTGAACAAGGCAAAGTTTTAAAAAAAATTAATATAAATCAATCAATCGTCCGATAGACACTTCCTTCAAACATGGGGTACACCAGCCGAGCAAATTCCAGCATGCAAGTTGTCGGCGCCACCAACTTAAAACATGAAAAATACTACTTGCCGCTCGTCCGAGACGGCAGTTCACTTATCACACACTCCCGAGCATGCAATTGGGAAATCAACTGAACAAATAAGAAAATCACACCCTCAAGAGCATACACCCTCAAACTAGTATTGCCCAATCCAAATCAAGCAACTCACTGAGCCACAAGGAAGATCAAATCATTCGGAGTGCGCATAAATCCCTCACAATTGACAGCATGCAACAGTGCACTCTCGGAGCACAGCAAAAAATCCAATCAACACAGAGCAGATAATAGCCACAAAATTGCCCCTCACAATCGAACGCATGTAACTGTGGACTTACTGCGCAAATCAGGAAATCAATTGAATCACATAGCACACCCTATCAATTCAAAAATCATCAAACAATACAGAGCACGGAACTGTGAAATCCCTGCGCAAATCAGGAAATCAATTAAGTCACAGAGCACACCCTATCAATTCAAAAATCCTCAAACAATACAGAGCATGCAACTGTGAAATCACTGCACAAATCAGGAAATCAATTAAATCACAGAGCACACAATATCAATCCAAAACCATCAGCAATACAAAGAATGCAATTGTGAAATCACTGAGCAAATCACATTCGCACGCCGAGCATACAAATTACATGACTGGCCCGCGCCAAAACGAAATCCAGTCATGTCAGAAATACAAACATACGCCAATTCAGGTACTCACCCACAGGTGAAGTAGGCAGGCTCGCCAGTTGTTACGGACAGGCTAACTGGGCCTTGGGTTTGCCTAGCCCGCACAAGTGAAAATAAACAAGAAAACACAAACACCAGCACAGAGTTACAGAGTCGTGTATTTCGAACACAAAACAAACTCAACTACCCGTCCCACACCAGGGCTCAAGGGTGCTGACGTGCGGCCCCCGCCGGCACTCAGACTTCAAACACTCAAGCTCCAGCGGCCCCCGCCGACAGTCTTCATACAGGCCCCCGCCCGGAAAGCTCCACTTCTCCGCTGTCCAAAGAACCCTGAAAAAACACACAAACTCACTCATCCATTCCTTCCCTAGCAATCATCATACATCCGCGGTATTTACAATATAGAAGGATACAGATAAAATAAGCACTCACCCGTCACCCGGGGGTTCATTCGCTCGAGTGTCATATCCAGCTTTCACTCGGCAAATATACAATCAATCAGATCATTCGCTCACCCGTGAACACTCTTCAGTCACTACGTCACCCACTCATGCTAAAAATAATCACAGTCAGAACCTAACCACGTGCACACCACCATTCGCCACATTCGATTCGTAACACCAGTGTTGCCAGTGGGACTGCTTGCTGCCTCTCTCACCGTCAGTGTTGCCAGTGGGACTGCTTGCTGCCTCTCTCACCGTCAGTGGGACTGCTTGCTGCCTCTCTCACCGTCAGTGCTGCCAGTGGGACTGCTTGCTGCCTCTCACCACCAGTGTTGCCAGTGGGACTGCTTGCTGCCTCTCTCACCGTCAGTTTTGCCAGTGGGACTGCTTGCTGCCTCTCTCACCGTCAGTGTTGCCAGTGGGACTGCTTGCTGCCTCTCTCACCGTCAGTGTTGCCAGTGGGACTGCTTGCTGCCTCTCTCACCGTCAGTGGGACTGCTTGCTGCCTCTCTCACCATCAGTAAAACTGCTTGCTGCCTCTCTCACCGTCAGTGTTGCCAGTGGGACTGCTTGCTGCCTCTCTCACCGTCAGTGTTGCCAGTGGGACTGCTTGCTGCCTCTCTCACCATCAGTGTTGCCAGTGGGACTGCTTGCTGCCTCTCTCACCGTCAGTGGGACTGCTTGCTGCCTCTCTCACCATCAGTGAAACTGCTTGCTGCCTCTCTCACCGTCAGTGTTGCCAGTGGGACTGCTTGCTGCCTCTCTCACCGTCAGTGTTGCCAGTGGGACTGCTTGCTGCCTCTCACCAGCAGTGTTGCCAGTGGGACTGCTTGCTGCCTCTCTCACCGTCAGTGTTGCCAGTGGGACTGCTTGCTGCCTCTCTCACCGTCAGTGTTGCCAGTGGGACTGCTTGCTGCCTCTCACCACCAGTGTTTCCAGTGGGACTGCTTGCTGCCTCTCTCACCATCAGTGTTGCCAGTGGGACTGCTTGCTGCCTCTCTCACCATCAGTGTTTACAGTGGGACTGCTTGCTGCCTCTCTCACCGTCAGTGTTGCCACTTGTCTCCTTCGCAACGGTGACGTAGATACAGGGGTAGGCCTACTCCTAGCTTGCGTCCAGAAGTCCAAGTCTGCATCCAGGAGTGGTTTCGAAAACACCTTCATTTGTGCACTGTTCGATTCGCAGTGACACATGGATGGAGGGAGTTTTACGGCCTTTGAGCCTTTGTGGGCTATGAAAGGCCATTAAGCACGAAAATCACCAGAACAGTTAACAGTAAACGTAATCCAGTCACGGTTGTCCTAGTTATTTGCCTCGTACGAATCGCGTATGGAGACGCGGTGGGTCAATTCTTACCCCGAACCCACAGGAGGTAGCAGTGACTTAATCAGTTCACAGCAATACCATAACTGCGCTTCACTCTCGGAGGTTAATCTCTCTAGGACAAAACGGCTGTTATTAGCGCTCTGACACTAGAATGCTGTACCTCGTGTGTGTTCTTCTCTCACGCGCGGTATCCACGCTCACCCTCTCCGAACTAGATTCCATAGAGGATTGATCACTCCTTATAAATGAGGACTTGCACTATTGTTCGCATTCACTCACCTTTTCATGCTCTCACCTGTTCACTCTCTCATACCGCCCCTCTACTATACCTGTTGCAGCCTCTCTAGAATCTTCCACTAACAACCAGAACCAACGAGATGAGCCAGAAGCGCCGCGAAGCTACGTCTCGCGACACTTCAAAAAGTGAATCCGCCCTAGCTACATCACGTAACTAAGCAACGTCCTAAACTATTCAGGGGGGCGTGTCCAAAGAGGAAATACCACGACGCCATAGCACATTCCCCGCACGTTCACAGCAGTTGGCATCTCTAGTGGCTGGGCTGTGGGGACCTGCTGCAATGGCTCATGTACTTCGTCATATTCCTTTCCTCTAGTGGCCTGGCTGTGGGGGCCTGCTGCAATGGCTCATGTACTTCGTCATATTCCTTTCCTCTAGTGGCTGGGCTGTGGGGGCCTGCTGCAATGGCTCATGTACTTCGTCATATTCCTTTCCTCTAGTAGCTGGGCTGTGGGGACCTGCTGCAATGGCTCATGTACTTCGTCATACTCTTTCCTCTAGTGGCAGGGCTGTGGGGGCCTGCTGCAATGGCTCGTGTACGTCGTCATACTCTTTCCTCTAGTGGCCGGGCTGTGGGGACCTGCTGCAATGGCTCATGTACTTCGTCATACTCTTTCCTCTAGTGGCTGGGCTGTGGGGACCTGCTGCAATGGCTCATGTACTTCGTCATACTCTTTCCTCTAGTGGCAGGGCTGTGGGGGCCTGCTGCAATGGCTCATGTACTTCGTCATACTCTTTCCTCTAGTGGCTGGGCTGTGGGGACCTGCTGCAATGGCTCATGTAAGTCGTCATACTCTTTCCTCTAGTGGCTGGGCTGTGGGGGCCTGCTGCAATGGCTCATGTACTTCGTCATACTCTTTCCTCTAGTGGCTGGGCTGTGGGGACCTGCTGCTATGGCTCATGTACTTCGTCATACTCTTTCCTCTAGTGGCTGGGCTGTGGGGACCTGCTGCTATGGCTCATGTAAGTCGTCATACTCTTTCCTCTAGTGGCTGGGCTGTGGGGACCTGCTGCAATGGCTCATGTACTTCGTCATACTCTTTCCTCTAGTGGCTGGGCTGTGGGGACCTGCTGCTATGGCTCATGTAAGTCGTCATACTCTTTCCTCTGAGGCTTTGATACGAGAAACGTTTTCCACTCAGTCCATACGATCACAGTGGCTTGCAAGGCGTACCCCTCGGTGGGTCAGAGGTCATGAGATTGCATCACGTTCCCTGAGGTCAAACGATCATCTGAGTCAGGGTGTGAATCATTCAGCGAGGCTTAGACTAGTCTGTATTCAGAATGGGTGTGAATGAAATGTCTTCGTGTTTTTTGTCTGGCAGCGTAAGAGCTGCACGCACACACGCTGTACAAGGAAGATGCTGAGTGACTTCTTTATGCAGAGCTCACTTTGTGACAGAGTGGATAATTTTGAGGATCCAAGTATACATGTAGATTACCGGTAGGCTAGGCCTACTGTTATCTGCAGCACAAATTTAGTACAAACACACACATGAACACGCACATGCGGGCGCGCACCTACACACACACACACATATACACACAGTTCCACATACAATCTCTCACACACATGCATATTCACACACACGCGCGCGCCTGCGCGCGCGCGCACACACACACACACACACACACACACAACACACACAGAAACACACGCACGCACACACAAAACACATTCTTGATAGACAACTCGACTTAGTTTCGGACACAATCAAGGACAATAGTTTAGTTTTGTTTTCTCTCCCTTTGAATACTTATCTTTTTTTCCTTTTCAGTTTCCTCTCTGCCCTCACTCTAACTCCATCCCTTTATGTGGCTCCTTAAATCAAAGCTTTTCGTTTACCCTGTAGAAATACTAATGTGCAAGTTATACTAATCTCTTTCGGTTTATTCTCCATCATATTCTTGTGATCATCTTCCACTTACCATATTTAAGCTTTTTGTTTAGCCTGTCGTAATAATATTATGCAAGTTATATTCATCCCCTTCGGCGTTTTGACCTCCGTCACATTTGTTATTCTAATCCCCTTCCACTTCTTCTATCTAAGCTTTTTATTTAGCCTGTCCAAATGATAATGTGCTAGTCATATTTAACTTTGTCGGTTTATTTTTCTCCTCCATCAAACTTATCCTTTTAATCGTCTTCCACTTCAGCATTCTATACTGTGTCATTGTGCCAGAATTTTGTTTCATCACGACAGCATTACGTGAAACAAATACAATATGAAGCTTGAAGTATTTTATATTCTCTGCCTGCCACCACCAATGCACTCGAGCAAGGGGTTTCTAGCTCACTGAGTGGTAGTAAATGCCAGGGATGTCATGCAGGAGTTACAGACGGACACTCCCCTCATCAGTCTTTCCTGGCGAGCAGTGAGGTGCTTCACAAGGCGCCTCTTTTATGTTTCGTGTTTTGTGCATGGCCTGCTATGTTAATTAATTGTATTGTATTTAACTATTTTTTGTTTCAACTGTACAGTGTGCGAGTGTTGGAATGCTTTGTATGAGTGTGGGCTTTTCATTGTAAACGCCATGAGCTTCCCTATTAGGGAAGGTATGTGCGTACAAGTAATCTGTATTATTATTATTATCACCTGCACGTAGACCTGTAGAGTTAGTGGGGATTACTCTACTCGCGCAGCTCGGCAGCTCTGCCTGTAGCCTACCGATGATGTTTCCAGACAGCAGAGTGCCCAATGAATTAAGTTTCCTGACCCTGATCCACACGATAGGCAATTCAGCTGCATCCTGCAGTCTCCTACAGCAAATTGACGACACCGTGTGTCCCATATCTACTAGTGTCTGCCTAAAGTAATAGCGTGGTTGTTGATTGCGCCACAAACACATAGTTGGATCAGAGATTTGTAGCAGCGTACGGTAAAGGTAAAGTTTTTCAATTTTATTTTGCAACTTTCCACCTCTTGATCGGTGCACAAACCGCACACATTTACCCCCTGGTCATCGGGGTACCTCTTTGTATCACTCCAACACCATCTCAACTCCCTGGGGAGCACGCAACCTGGCTGCGGATGAACGCGCCAAAATTAGTTTTCACCATTTTCCAACTCAGCCCTAACAGGTACCCGTTTTACTCCTGGGTGGGGAGAAGCAATGTGAGTAAAGCACCTTGGTCGAGGATGCAACTCTAGAATCCGCGCAGCTTCGAACACCGCACCCACCAGCTGCAAGCGACTGCAGGTCGTGCGCGCTAAACTCTCGGCACGTCTACGAATGGATGTTGGGGTTTGTCGCAGACTCGGTCACATTGTGCCTCGGAGGACTGGATGCTGAGTCTCCAGAAGTGGCTAGCGTGGCAGGGCAGCTCCATGCAGTGGCTAGCGTGGCAGGGCAGCTCCATGCAGTGGCTAGCGTGGCAGGGGAGCATGCAGTGGCTAGCGTGGCAGGGGAGCTGCATGCAGTGGCTAGCGTGGCAGTGGCTAGCGTGGCAGGGGAGCTGCATGCAGTGGCTAGCGTGGCAGGGGAGCTGCATGCAGTGGCTAGCGTGGCAGTGGCTAGCGTGGCAGTGGCTAGCGTGGCAGGGGAGCTGCATGCAGTGGCTAGCGTGGCAGGGGAGCTGCATGCAGTGGCTAGCGTGGCAGGGGAGCTGCATGCAGTGGCTAGCGTGGCAGGGGAGCTGCATGCAGTGGCTAGCGTGGCAGTGGCTAGCGTGGCAGTGGCTAGCGTGGCAGGGGAGCCCCATGCAGTGGCTAGCGTGGCAGGGGAGCTCCATGCAGTGGCTAGCGTGGCAGGGGAGCTGCATGCAGTGGCTAGCGTGGCAGGGCAGCTCCATGCAGTGGCTAGCGTGGCAGGGGAGCGCCATGCAGTGGCTAGCGTGGCAGGGGAGCTCCATGCAGTGGCTAGCGTGGCAGGGGAGCTCCATGCAGTGGCTAGCGTGGCAGGGGAGCTCCATGCAGTGGCTAGCGTGGCAGGGGAGCTGCATGCAGTGGCTAGCGTGGCAGGGGAGCTGCATGCAGTGGCTAGCGTGGCAGGGGAGCTCCATGCAGTGGCTAGCGTGGCAGGAGAGCTCCATGCAGTGGCTAGCGTGGCAGGGGAGCTGCATGCAGTGGCTAGCGTGGCAGGGCAGCTCCATGCAGTGGCTAGCGTGGCAGTGGCTAGCGTGGCAGGGGAGCTGTATGCAGTGGCTAGCGTGGCAGGGGAGCTCCATGCAGTGGCTAGCGTGGCAGGGGAGCTCCATGCAGTGGCTAGCGTGGCAGGGGAGCTGCATGCAGTGGCTAGCGTGGCAGTGGCTAGCGTGGCAGGGGAGCTGCATGCAGTGGCTAGCGTGGCAGTGGCTAGCGTGGCAGGGGAGCTCCATGCAGCGTGGCAGGGCAGCTCCATGCAGTGGCTAGCGTGGCAGGGGAGCTCCATGCAGCGTGGCAGGGGAGCTCCATGCAGTGGCTAGCGTGGCAGGGGAGCTCCATGCAGCGTGGCAGGGCAGCTCCATGCAGTGGCTAGCGTGGCAGGGGAGCTGCATGCAGTGGCTAGCGTGGCAGGGCAGCTCCATGCAGTGGCTAGCGTGGCAGGGGAGCTGCATGCAGTGGCTAGCGTGGCAGGGGAGCTCCATGCAGTGGCTAGCGTGGCAGGGCAGCTCCATGCAGTGGCTAGCGTGGCAGGGGAGCTGCATGCAGTGGCTAGCGTGGCAGGGGAGCTGCATGCAGTGGCTAGCGTGGCAGTGGCTAGCGTGGCAGGGGAGCTCCATGCAGCGTGGCAGGGGAGCTCCATGCAGTGGCTAGCGTGGCAGGGGAGCTCCATGCAGCGTGGCAGGGCAGCTGCATGCAGTGGCTAGCGTGGCAGGGGAGCTGCATGCAGTGGCTAGCGTGGCAGGGGAGCTGCATGCAGTGGCTAGCGTGGCAGGGGAGCTGCATGCAGTGGCTAGCGTGGCAGTGGCTAGCGTGGCAGGGGAGCTCCATGCAGTGGCTAGCGTGGCAGTGGCTAGCGTGGCAGGGGAGCTCCATGCAGTGGCTAGCGTGGCAGGGGAGCTCCATGCAGTGGCTAGCGTGGCAGGGCAGCTCCATGCAGTGGCTAGCGTGGCAGGGGAGCTGCATGCAGTGGCTAGCGTGGCAGTGGCTAGCGTGGCAGGGGAGCATGCAGTGGCTAGCGTGGCAGGGGAGCTCCATGCAGTGGCTAGCGTGGCAGGGGAGCTCCATGCAGTGGCTAGCGTGGCAGGGCAGCTCCATGCAGTGGCTAGCGTGGCAGGGGAGCTCCATGCAGTGGCTAGCGTGGCAGGGGAGCTGCATGCAGTGGCTAGCGTGGCAGGGGAGCTGCATGCAGTGGCTAGCGTGGCAGGGGAGCTGCATGCAGTGGCTAGCGTGGCAGGGGAGCTCCATGCAGTGGCTAGCGTGGCAGGGGAGCTCCATGCAGTGGCTAGCGTGGCAGGGGAGCTGCATGCAGTGGCTAGCGTGGCAGTGGCTAGCGTGGCAGGGGAGCTGCATGCAGTGGCTAGCGTGGCAGTGGCTAGCGTGGCAGGGGAGCTGCATGCAGTGGCTAGCGTGGCAGGGGAGCTCCATGCAGTGGCTAGCGTGGCAGGGGAGCTGCATGCAGTGGCTAGCGTGGCAGGGGAGCTCCATGCAGTGGCTAGCGTGGCAGGGGAGCTGCATGCAGTGGCTAGCGTGGCAGGGGAGCTGCATGCAGTGGCTAGCGTGGCAGGGGAGCTGCATGCAGTGGCTAGCGTGGCAGGGGAGCTGCATGCAGTGGCTAGCGTGGCAGGGGAGCTCCATGCAGTGGCTAGCGTGGCAGGGGAGCTGCATGCAGTGGCTAGCGTGGCAGGGGAGCTCCATGCAGTGGCTAGCGTGGCAGGGGAGCTCCATGCAGTGGCTAGCGTGGCAGGGGAGCTGCATGCAGTGGCTAGCGTGGCAGGGGAGCTGCATGCAGTGGCTAGCGTGGCAGGGGAGCTCCATGCAGTGGCTAGCGTGGCAGGGGAGCTCCATGCAGTGGCTAGCGTGGCAGGGGAGCTGCATGCAGTGGCTAGCGTGGCAGTGGCTAGCGTGGCAGGGGAGCTGCATGCAGTGGCTAGCGTGGCAGTGGCTAGCGTGGCAGGGGAGCTGCATGCAGTGGCTAGCGTGGCAGGGGAGCTCCATGCAGTGCCTAGCGTGGCAGGGGAGCTGCATGCAGTGGCTAGCGTGGCAGGGGAGCTCCATGCAGTGGCTAGCGTGGCAGGGGAGCTCCATGCAGTGGCTAGCGTGGCAGGGGAGCTGCATGCAGTGGCTAGCGTGGCAGGGGAGCTGCATGCAGTGGCTAGCGTGGCAGGGGAGCTGCATGCAGTGGCTAGCGTGGCAGGGGAGCTCCATGCAGTGGCTAGCGTGGCAGGGGAGCTGCATGCAGTGGCTAGCGTGGCAGGGGAGCTCCATGCAGTGGCTAGCGTGGCAGGGGAGCTCCATGCAGTGGCTAGCGTGGCAGGGGAGCTGCATGCAGTGGCTAGCGTGGCAGGGGAGCTGCATGCAGTGGCTAGCGTGGCAGGGGGGCTCCATGCAGCGTGGCAGGGGAGCTGCATGCAGTGGCTAGCGTGGCAGGGGAGCTGCATGCAGTGGCTAGCGTGGCAGGGGAGCTCCATGCAGTGGCTAGCGTGGCAGGGGAGCTCCATGCAGTGGCTAGCGTGGCAGTGGCTAGCGTGGCAGTGGCTAGCGTGGCAGGGGAGCTCCATGCAGTGGCGGAGACCGCACATCTGTGGATTTGGCGGGATGCCGCTAGGAGTTCTGGATGACCTTTTGCCGTCCTCATGCCGCCTGGTGGCCAAATTGGCTGCTTGGTGCCGCCCCTGGCTGAGCTGCTGGAGTGGGTGCCGAGAGCCCAGCAGGCAGGAGTTCCAGCTGATGAGCGGCTAGAGCTGTGTGTTTTTCTCGGCATCCCTCTCAGGCCAACTCTTGTGATTGTACGACCACAAACCCCAACATCACATATCTGGTCACCCAAAGGACCATCGATCCCCAAAAATATTTCCACAGAGCCTCCAACATTGCATGGATACTTTTGTCCCTTACCGGAGAGCCTTTGGGAGGAACTAGAAAGGAAACATGGTTCGTCAGAATGTGCAGGGGGATTTTTTTCTCTCCAAATCTCGAACAGAAAATTTGATTCGTGTGAGCCTCTTCTGGCAAGCATTACGGCTTCATGAAAAGATGGTGAGGTTGGATTGGATAAGACGTTTACGGCCCATCAACATTTATAAGCTGTTAAAGGCCATGCCTGGGTATTTCATTAAAAATCTAAAGTATTTGAAACTAACAAAGAGAGCCTTATGGGTAGAAATAAACATATCTGTCCCAAATACAAAGCAAGATAATACGTTTATAATTTGTAATGCTAATTAGACATTTAAAATGTTTATCACATGTGATGAGAGTCCTTAAATTGTCAGTGAGAGAAACATTACTAAAAAGTTTGCTGAGGACAGATATATTTAGGGCAGTCAACCAGAACGTGCCTCATAGTCAGCCCGCAATGGCAGACATGGCTGGCACTCTGGTGGAGGGCAATGGCAGACATGGCACTCTGGTGGAGGGCAATGGCAGACATGGC
>JAWQFJ010002157.1:52500-72500 GCA_034096865.1 Theodoxus fluviatilis | reverse complement strand
CTCCAGAAGGACGGACAGGTGTGGACGAAGCGAGGTCTGGGTTTGTAGCCCGGCTCCCAGCATGCAGTTCACACAGGGCACGTACTTCTCGAGCGCGTAGCAGATGTAGATGAGCTGCAGCATGTGGCACAGACTGCGTGCGGGAAGAAAAGAAGGACAGTTGGTAGGGAGGTAGCCAGGCACTCAAATACAGTATTTGTGAAACAGTTGGTAGGAAGGTAGCCAGGCACTCAAATACAGTATTTGTGAAACAGTTGGTAGGAAGGTAGCCAGGCACTCAAATACAGTATTTGTGAAACAGTTGGTAGGGAGGTAGCCAGGCACTCAAATACAGTATTTGTGAAACAGTTGGTAGGAAGGTAGCCAGGCACTCAAATACAGTATTTGTGAAACAGTTGGTAGGAAGGTAGCCAGGCACTCAAATACAGTATTTGTGAAACAGTTGGTAGGAAGGTAGCCAGGCACTCAAATACAGTATTTGTGAAACAGTTGGTAGGAAGGTAGCCAGGCACTCAAATACAGTATTTGTGAAACAGTTGGTAGGAAGGTAGCCAGGCACTCAAATACAGTATTTGTGAAACAGTTGGTAGGGAGGTAGCCAGGCACTCAAATACAGTATTTGTGAAACAGTTGGTAGGAAGGTAGCCAGGCACTCAAATACAGTATTTGTGAAACAGTTGGTAGGGAGGTAGCCAGGCACTCAAATACAGTATTTGTGAAACAGTTGGTAGGGAGGTAGCCAGGCACTCAAATACAGTATTTGTGAAACAGTTGGTAGGGAGGTAGCCAGGCACTCAAATACAGTATTTGTGAAACAGTTGGTAGGGAGGTAGCCAGGCACTCAAATACAGTATTTGTGAAACAGTTGGTAGGGAGGTAGCCAGGCACTCAAATACAGTATTTGTGAAACAGTTGGTAGGGAGGTAGCCAGGCACTCAAATACAGTATTTGTGAAACAGTTGGTAGGGAGGTAGCCAGGCACTCAAATACAGTATTTGTGAAACAGTTGGTAGGAAGGTAGCCAGGCACTCAAATACAGTATTTGTGAAACAGTTGGTAGGAAGGTAGCCAGGCACTCAAATACAGTATTTGTGGAACAGTTGGTAGGGAGGTAGCCAGGCACTCAAATACAGTATTTGTGAAAGGCATTCTCTGTTGACATCAAATTAAAGGTCAGTGGAAGCTTTTACACTTTTCAGAGGATAATGAACGTCACCTATGCTAACGCACTGAATTTCTCGTAATAAGGAAAAACTCACCTTTTACGAAATGCTTTGTTTTAATACGAGGCTCAGCAGTGACTATACAATGCAGGCGAAGCATTTTCAAACCAGGAAAAATTATGAAAAACTAAATTCTCTGTAGGGCAATCATCGTCTGTTTCCGTATTTGTTTGTCTGCCTCTATGTGTATGTGTGTTTGTATGTGTGTTTGTTTGTTTGTGTGTGTGTGTAGGTGAGTGCGTGTGTGTGCGTGTGCGTGCGTGTGTGCGCGCGTGTGTGTGCGTGTGTGTGCGTGTGCGTGCGTGTGTGTGCGCGTGTGTGTGTGTATGTGTGCGTGTAAAAGCGTGCGTGCGTGTGTGGGTATGCGTGCGTGCATGAATACCTGCTTGCTTTGTCCGTCCGTCCGTCCGTCCGTCTGTCTGTCCGTCTGTCTGTCCGTCTGTCTGTGTGTCCCTCTGTCTGCCTGTCTGTCCGTCCGTCCGTCTTTTTGTCCTCTCTCTCTCTCTCTCTCTCTCTCTCTCTCTCTCTCTCTCTCTCTCTCTCTCTCTCTCAGACGGCCTACCTGTAGGTGTCCGAGGCCACGCTGGTGGGCAAGCCGTTCCTGACTTCAGGAGCCAGGTGGGAGTGGATCATCTGGGCGGGGTCTGTTTCCTTGAGACTGTAGACCACGCCCGTTCTGTAGGAGGCAGAGCCGAAGTCCACAAAGCGAACTTGGTACCTGGGAAAGAGGAAGAGGAAGAATGCTTTGGTCAACAAGTCTGTTTCTCTTACACACTGGAAAAAAAGTTTGAATTAGTTAATTTATTGAATATTACAAAGAACAGAAAAACGAAAAAAGAAAGAAGACAAAAACAAAATCAGAGATGTCATCGTCAACGACATCATTAACATCCTCATTCTTCCCATTGTCATTCTCACACCCACACACACACACACACACACACACACACACACACACACACACACACACACACAGATGGATAGTAAGTGAATGACTGTTTATTGCATAAGACCCTATCACAGTATCCGCCTTATTTGTTACCAACACCGTAGATATTTAAAAGCATACATGAAAAGTAGTACAAATATTTAAAATCTGTGATAAAAACCAGTAGATTTAAGAAACGTATTATAAAAAGATCATCTTTGAAAATATTCAAAATGTCATATAAAATTACATCTATATTCAGAAAGTTCAGAGCAATTCAGTAAAATAAGAAGGGTGACTGATGCGTTTCGAGCCTCCAAAAAATAAAAGCCTACATAAACATGTTCATGCTTTATTTTTCAGCATAAACTCTCAAGTCCGCACGTTTTCCAACGGTGCTGGGGCGCCTGAATGCCTTCAAGTCCGCACGTTTTCCAACGGTGCTGGGGCGCCTGAATGCCTTCAAGTCCGCACGTTTTCCAACGGTGCTGGGGCGCCTGAATGCCTTCAAGTCCACACGTTTTCCAACGGTGCTGGGGTGCCTGAATGCCTTCAAGTCCACACGTTTTCCAACGGTGCTGGGGTGCCTGAATGCCTTCAAGTCCGCACGTTTTCCAACGGTGCTGGGGCGCCTGAATGCCTTCAAGTCCGCACGTTTTCCAACGGTGCTGGGGCGCCTGAATGCCTTCAAGTGCACACGTTTTCCAACGGTGCTGGGGCGCCTGAATGCCTTCAAGTCCGCACGTTTTCCAACGGTGCTGGGGCGCCTGAATGCCTTCAAGTCCGCACGTTTTCCAACGGTGCTGGGGCGCCTGAATGCCTTCAAGTGCACACGTTTTCCAACGGTGCTGGGGCGCCTGAATGCCGCTGAAGTAAAAGTCCTCAGTCTGAACCTTGAGATAGGATTCCACGGGCTCTATGATGTCATCATTGGTGGCAAAGTCGCAGTATCGTAGTGATGACCAGCCACATTCTTTTCCATGTTTGGGAACAGACGGAGCATGATCGGGTGAGCAAGACGGGTGAGCGAGGCGGATGAGCGAGGCGGGTGAGCAAGGCGGGTGAGCGAGGCGGGTGAGCGATGCGGGTGAGCAAGGCGGGTGAGCGAGGCGGGTGAGCGAGGCGGGTGAGCGAGGCGGGTGAGCAAGGCGGGTGAGCGAGGCGGGTGAGCAAGGCGGGTGAGCGAGGCGGGTGAGCAAGGCGGGTGAGCGAGGCGGGTGAGCGAGGCGGGTGAGCAAGGCGGGTGAGCGAGGCGGGTGAGCGAGGCGGGTGAGCGAGGCGGGTGAGCGAGGCGGGTGAGCGAGGCGGGTGAGCAAGACGGGTGAGCGAGGCGGGTGAGCGAGGCGGGTGAGCGATGCGGGTGAGCGAGGCGGGTGAGCGAGGCGGGTGAGCGAGGCGGGTGAGCGAGGCGGGTGAGCGAGGCGGGTGAGCAAGACGGGTGAGCGAGGCGGGTGAGCGAGGCGGGTGAGCGAGGCGGGTGAGCAAGACGGGTGAGCGAGGCGGGTGAGCAAGGCGAGTGAGCAAGGCGGGTGAGCGAGGCGGGTGAGCGAGGCGGGTGAGCGAGGCGGGTGAGCGAGGCGGGTGAGCGAGGCGGGTGAGCAAGGCGGGTGAGCGAGGCGGGTGAGCAAGGCGGGTGAGCAAGGCGGGTGAGCGAGGCGGGTAAGCAAGGCGGGTGAGCGAGGCGGGTGAGGAGCGACTTGGAGGCCACAGTCACGAATGTTTGTCATCGCCACCGCCGAGCTGTGGGCTGGTGCATTATAAACAACTATTCACAGGGAACATAATATGCTTAATCCTTAAGAAACCTAATCTGCTTAATCCTTTTTTTAATAATCAGGAAGCCATTGTTCAGCTCGTGTAACAAGAGAGCACTCTGACTAGAGGGAGAGCACTCTGACTAGAGGGAGAGCACTCTGACTAGAGGGAGAGCACTCTGACTAGGGGGAGAGCACTCTGAGAGCGCAAACTTCCGCCAAGGAAGCCCACATTCCTCTCCCATGGCCTGTATAATTCAGGCAATATGTTCTGCTAGCCAGGCCGGTATGATTCACGCAATATGTTCTGCTAGCCAGGCCGGTATGATTCAGGCAATATGTTCTGCTAGCCAGGCCTGTATGATTCATTCAGGCAATATGTTCTGCTAGCCAGGCCTGTATGATTGATTCAGGCAATATGTCCTTCTAGCCAGGCCTGTATGGATCATTCAGGCAATATGTTCTGCTAGCCAGGCCTGTATGATTCATTCAGGCAATTATGTTCTGCTAGCCAGGCCTGTTTGATTCATTCAGGCAATATGTTCTGCTGGCCCATTCTAGTTCACTAGAGACTTTGCCTACCGGCGAAAGTGTCTCTAGCCCAGTTGACATCACGTGATGGAAGGTTTTCGTCCGAAATATGCAAATGGAGGTCACACGATGGATGGATTGTGTTTTACGGCCTATCAGCCTTTGTAGGCTATGTAAGGCCATTATGCACGAAAATCACTAAAACAGTTTAGAGTAAACGTAATCAAGCCACGGTGACCCTCGTTATTCGCCTTCAGAATCGCGTAGGGAGACGCGGTTAGTAAATTCTTACCCCGAACCTACAGGGGGAGAGGTCACACGAGAGGCTTGTGGGATAGCCGATCTGCTTCCTGACATACGCCGGTAAAGTAGTTCTAAGACTATTTGGCACAAAACTCTTACCTTACACCTGTTGAGGCAATAAACAAGCATTTATTCGATAGAATAAAACGTTTGTGTTGAAATGGGGAGAAAAAAATTGACATCTGAATAATTTCTGTAAAATGTGGAGGGAAAAAATAGCATCAGAACGAATTATTTTTGGCGCAATGCTGTAATGCGAAGGGTCAAGTTTATTACGCATTTATTGCGAACTGTGCCAGAGTCACGTGACTCGGGTACACAGAATGATGCTAGCCAAACCTGACTTAACGAAGTTCATTTTATGTTATTCGCTGAAAGCGATATCTGAGTGCGGAACACGTCATCAATAGCTTGATGTGCGCAATAAAATAACTCTTTATGCGCCCACTTCCCACTGTACGGAACATTTATTCTTTTTATGGTTTGTAATTCCCACTGTACGGAACATTTATTCTTTTTATGGTTTGTAATTCCCACTGTACGGAACATTTATTCTTTTTATGGTTTGTAATTCCCACTGTACGGAACATGTATTCTTTTTATGGTTTGTAATTCCCAAACGATATAACATCTACCCCCCACAGTTAATGGATCGTTCCTTGGGTAACACCCGGATGTTGCACCGAATCTTATGAGAATCCATTGTGCAAATCGAACTAAACTGACGAACCTGGGGTAAAACACAACCCCCCCCCCTGGCGAAGGCAACAGACGGATACAGACAAACATGCCGAGTCGTGAGAGTGTGATACGCGTCTGGAATGTTCAGTAGCGGTCTAGTTAGTGACAGTTCGCCATTTCTAGTCAAAGCGGTAACATGCCGGTGTGGGACGCAAATGACCATAGAAGGAAAGAAAGAGTGACAATACAGTGTAGTGTGTTCAGTGTTCAGACAATGTCCACTCTGCAGGGAGGACAGGCAGCCGTACCGAGGTGTGGGACGCAAATGACCATAGAAGGAAAGACAGAGTGACAATACAGTGTAGTGTGTTCAGTGTTCAGTGTTCAGTGTTCAGTGTTCAGTGTTCAGACTCTGCAGGGAGGACAGGCAGTCGTACCGAGGTGGGGGAAGGTTCCAGAACGTCTGCCTGCTGAGGTAGACTGGGGTATGGTAGCATGACGTCATGCCGCAGCGGCAACCATGACATCTGCAGATATACGTGATCGGTCACGTGACAATAGGAAAACATATACTTTTGGTGCAGAGAGGCTGTCAAAAGGGGGACACAGGTTCCAGAGAAAACTTTAGAATGGGAACAGCTGATAATTATAGTCATGTACTAGCAAATGACGTTAGGCTGACTCTTAAATTGTATCTAAGGCCACAACAGCATGAACATGATTTCATTTTCAATGATTCGTATGTCATCAGCTTCACGGATCCCAATGTAGTTTACAAATACCATTAGCGACGAGTATAATTTCAACACCATCAGCATATTAGGGCGATCAGAAGCATCACCACGTGTTCATTACAAATAAAATAGCAAGGCGAACACGTCATGAACAGAGAGAAAGCAAATGGGACTGCCTCCATTCCTAGTACCCAGAGATCTTCACGCCTGCTCCGTCCTACTTGTCTTCTGTGCTTGAGAAAGATTGAAGTGGAAAATGTGAACATTGCCACCCCCAGTAATCAAACCAACTTTATTCGGAATCACTATCACTAGTGCGCCACACTAGTGGACTCCTCCGAGGAGAGGGGTGCGAGGTTGGTCGTTTAATTCGCAGTGACTCCCAAACAGAACGACAACAAAATTATTGCGGGCTCGCTAGCTCACATACGCAATCTTTGACGGTTATGCCGCTCACAGAATGACCCTAAAGTGTGAGTAATTGACAAAATGGTGTACCCAATGCGTTTTCAGCTAAATTGGATCACGATGAATATCATAACTGCAGCAGTCGTCAAGGCGATTCGGCTCTGTTTCGAGCATACACGCCTATGCAAAAACGCAACCAGTCATATGCTGTGACCTGCCAGCGGAGCGAAGGACCGGCACCCCTTTCCTCGGACGAGTCCACTGGTGAGGTCCATTAGTGGAAGGGATTCCATTTATTCACAACTTCATTTTCTCTTTGGCTATTTCAACCACAAACAAACAAACAAATTAAACTAAGGAAAAACGAGAAGTCCAGTGGGTGACTCAACGTTCTCCCTGAAACCTACACGTTGCCTGCGATGAGGATGTTGTCCAGCTTGATGTCGTTGACCAGCACGCCGCGCTGATGGATGGCCATCAGACCTGCGGTCAGCTGGCAGAAGAAGCCGATGATGTCTCCCAGTGCCAGGGTTTGGCGGTCGCGGACCACGCGTTCCAGGGTCATGCCCTCGCCAAAGAGCTCTTGGACCAGCACCAGACCGCTCGAGCCCTCCTGCAGACGTGCCAGCCCGTAGAAGCGCGGCACCACCTCTGTTTGCTGCGGAAAAAGAAGGGATGAGTGGGTGGGTGGGTGTGCGGATGAATGAATGAATTCATTAGGTGAATGAAGGAACGAATGATTGTGTGAATGAATGAATGTATTAATGAATGAATGAATGAAATGAATTAAATGAATGAAATGAATGAAATGAATGAAATGAATGAAATGAATGAAATGAATGAAATGAATGAACAAGAAGGGCAAAGCCCATACGACTCACATGCGTGATATTGACCTTTACATGACATTGACCTTTACATGACCTTGACCTTCAGGTGACCTTCAAGGTCAATGTCAAACAACTAAACCTAGCAATGACATCATACACTAAGAAATGCTTTACACATTTTTCCTACCGAAATACATGTTAATTCAAGACATAGGAAGGTTATTGACACTTTCTACCATTAGATATGGTCACTTTTAGTGGTTCACTACCCCATTTTGGTCACATTTCATAAGGGTCAAAGTGACCTTGACCTTGATGATATGTGACCAAAAGTGTCTCACGATGAAAGTATAATATGTGTACTACAATGTTATGAAGTTTGGAAGAGTTATCTTTCATAGTTCAGGGTCAAGGTCACTTCAAAATATACACAATCCAACATTAAAGAGCTCCTGTGACCTTGACCTTGAAGCAAGGTCAAGTCACTATGTATGTGTTTTGACGCCTTGTCATCCTACACCATCATGCCAAATTGGGTGTTGATAGACTTAACAGTCTCCGAGAAAATTCCAACGTTAAAGTTTTCGGACGCCCGGACGCCCGGACGCCCGGACGGACGAAACGGGTGAGTACATAGACTCACTTTTGCTTCGCATGTGAGTCAAAAATGAATGGAAGAATAAACAGACGAATGGATAGATGGATGGACAGACGGTCGAATAGTTGGATGGATGGGTGACGGATGGATGGATGGATGGACAGACGGTCGAATAGCTGGATAGATGGGTGACGGATGGATGGATGGATGGACAGACGGTCGAATAGCTGGATGGATGGGTAACGGATGGATGGATGGATGGATGGATGGACAGACGGTCGAATAGCTGGATGGATGGGTAACGGATGGAAGGACGGATGGACAGACGGTCGAATAGTTGGATGGATGGGTGACGGATGGATGGACACACGGTCGAATAGCTGGATGGATGGGTGACGGATGGATGGATGGATGGATCAATGACCTGTTCTACAGCTTATCACCAACAAACAAGAGAAGATAAGCACGTAAAATAGAAATGCAAATGTGAGGTACAACTGCAATATGCACACCCATCCTCAACCCACATCCACACACCCATCCTCAACCCACATCCACACACCCATCCTCAACCCACATCCACACACCCATCCTCAACCCACATCCACACACCCATCCTCAACCCACATCCACACACCCATCCTCAACCCACATCCACACACCCATCTTCAACCCACATCCGCACACCCATCCTCAACCCACATCCACACACCCATCCTCAACCCACATCCACACACCCATCTTCAACCCACATCCACACACCCATCCTCAACCCACATCCGCACACCCATCCTCAACCCACATCCACACACCCATGCTCAACCCACATCCACACACCCATCCTCAACCCACAATCACACACCCATCCTCAACCCACATCCGCACACCCATCCCCAACCCACATCCACACACAGATCCTCAACCCACATCCACACACCCATCTCCAACCCACATCCACACACCCATCCTCAACCCACATCCACACACCAACACAACAAGAAGGGCAAAGCCCATACGACTCACATGCTTGACCTTGACCTTTATATGACCTTGACCTTCACATTACCTTCAAGGTAAAGGTCAAACAACTAAACCTACCAATGACATACACTAAGAAATGCTTTACACATTTTTCCTACCAAAATACATGTGAACTTGACCCAAGGTAAAGGTCATCCAAGTTCATGCAACACAAAGCGGTTAATTCAAGACATAGCAAGCACAATGGTGCTTATTGGCACTTTCTACCATGAGATATGGTCACTTTTAGTGGTTCACTACCCCATTTTGGTCACATTTCATAAGGGTCAAAGTGACCTTGACCTTGATGATATGTGACCAAATGTGTCTCACGATGAAAGTATAAATGTGCCCCAAATAATTATTAAGTTTGAAACAGTTATCTTCCATAGTTCAGGGTCACGGTCACTTCAAAATATGTATACAATCCAACTTTAAAGAGCTCCTGTGACCTTGACCTTGAAGCAAGGTCAACCAAACTGGTATCAGAAGATAGGGATTACTTTGCCCTATATACCATATATAGGTTAGGTATCCAATCTCAAAAACTTCACAGAAAATTGAGAAAATGTGAAAAATGGCTGTTTTTTAGACAACATTTATGGCCCCTGCGACCTTGACCTTGAAGCAAGGACAAGTCACTATATATGTTTTTTGAGGCCTTGTCATCATACACCATCATGCCAAATTGGGTGTTGATAGACTTAATAGTCTCCGAGAAAAATCCAACGTTAAAGTTTTTCACGGACGCCCGGACGCCCGGACGGACGACACGGGTGAGTACATAGACTCACTTTTGCTTCGCATGTGAGTAAAAAAAACCAAGAAGGGCAAAGCCCATACGACTCACATGATTGACCTTGACCTTTCCATGACCTTGACCTTCAGGTGACCTTCAAGGTCAAGGCCAATCAACTACACCTACCAATGACATCATACACTAAACTAAGAAATGCTTTACACATTTTTCCTACCAAAATACATGTGGCCTTGACCCAAGGTCAAGGTCATTCAAGGTCATGCAACACAAAGCTGTTAATTCAAGACATAGGAAGCACAATGGTGCTTATTGGCACTTTCTACCATGAGATATGGTCACTTTTAGTGGTTCCCTACCCCATTTGGGTCACATTTCATAAGGGTCAAAGTGACCTTGACCTTGATGATATGTGACCAAATGTGTCTCATGATGAAAGTATAACATGTGCCCCACATAATTATTAAGTTTGAAACAGTTATCTTCCATAGTTCAGAGTCACGGTCACTTCAAAATATGTATACAATCCAACTTTAAAGAGCTCCTGTGACCTTGTCCTTGAAGCAAGGTCAACCAAACTGGTATAAAAAATAGGGCTTATTTTGCCCTATATACCATGTATATGTGAGGTATTCAATCTCAAAAACTTCAGAGAAAATTGAGAAAATGTGAAAAATGGCTGTTTTTTAGACAACATTTATGGGCCCTACGACCTTGACCTTGAAGCAAGGTCAAGTCACTGTGTATGTTTTTTGAGGCCTTGTCATCATACACCATCATGCCAATATGGGGTTTGATAGACTTAATAGTCTCCGAGAAAAATCCAACGTTAAAGTTTTAAACAGAGGCCCGGACACCCGGACACCCGGACGCCCGGACGGACGACACGGGTGAGTACATAGACTCACGACACGGGTGAGTACATAGACTCACTTTTGCTTCGCATGTGAGTCAAAAAGAGCAGTCTGAGACGGGAAACCTCCACCAAGGACGCCACAATTTCTCTTCCATAACATGCGTAGTTCGTGTTAGAGTCTGCGAGAGGTCTCTGAGTGTGGAATGCATACGCCTCGTCATCAACTTCGTGGTGAGTGACGCACTTTCTTTGTGGTTGTAATTCAAAAATGAGACGACAAATATCCTATAAAATTTAAATAATTGTTTCTGAGATAAAACCCTGACCTTGCGCCAAATTTCATTGGAACCCGTTTGGAACTGTCGTAGTTATTTTGTCGCTTAACTTACTATAGAACGAACAGAGTGTAAAACATAACCTCCCTGGGGGAGGATAAAAGGAAGACGATTTAGCTGCCATGGAAACGAACACAGATGCAGTGTGCAAAATCAACTAGAAACTGCCCCCGTTGGTCAGTTCGTGTGGTAATGCTGACATCTTTGCTTCTTTGTTTTAGAAATCCGGCGTTTTCGGTGCGAGATTTGCCTGTGGTGCGAGATTTGCCTGTGGTGCGAGATTTGCCTGTGGTGCGAGGTTTGCCTGTGGTGCGAGATTTGCCTGTGGTGCGAGATTTGCCTGTGGTGCGAGATTTGCCTGTGGTCCGAGATTTGCCTGTGGTCCGAGATTTGCCTGTGGTGCGAGGTTTGCCTGTGTGTACATTTGACTGCCGTTTCATCTCCTTTCATCATGCTGTCACAAGTTGACACCGGCCGTTTCATCTCCTTTCATCATGTTGTCACATGTTGACACCGGCCTAAAGCATTTGACTGCCGTTTCATCTCCTTTCATCGTGTTGTCACATGTTGACACCGGCCTTTACGTCTCCTTTCACCATGTTGTCACATGGTGACACCGGCCTTTACGTCTCCTTTCATCATGTTGTCACATGTTGACACCGGCCTTTACGTCTCCTTTCATTATGTTGTCACATGTTGACACCGGCCTATTTCCCGCAAATCTTGCCTTTCCTCGTGTCTCAGCAACGCCCTCCAGACCACGAGCCAACAAGGGGAGGTAATAATCGTCTTCTTGACAAACGTGACAGCAGCGGTTCTTTCCCCTGAAACATCAGACTCCTCCCCCACCTCACCATTCCCCCCTCTCAGTTCGACAAGGCAGGATAGGCACTCTGTTATGTTCATTTTACAAACTTCACTTAGAAAGGCGATATCTTGAATATATAAATACTGAATGTTGACTATTCTGAATATAATGTGCTTTCGGTGATATTCATATCGAAATTGGAACATACGAAGAAATTCGTGGAATATTTTGTACTCTCGGGTTCTATATACGTTGCTATTCGACATGTTACAAAACTTCTGTTGCGAAGCATATCATATATTGACTAATTCTAGCTTAGTCTTTAAAAATCTCGGAAATATGGTTACATGAAAACTCCCTCCTCCTCCTCTTTTATGAACCACTGTTACTGAAAAAGCTTTGTTTTGCCTCCTTTAGTGCTTGGTGTAGGTTTTGTGGTTTTGTTACTTTTTATTGTAAAATAAAATGTCAAAGAGCCTCCCGGGGTGAACTGGATTTGTTAGAATCCCTTCCACTGATGGGCCACACTAGTGGACTCGTCCGAGGAGAGGGGTGCGGACCCCGCTCTGCTGGTGGACCGCGGCATCTGATTGGCTGCGTTTTTGCAAAGGCGTTTATGCTCGAAACAGGCAGCAAATCGCTGAAATGGTCGTTATCGGCAACATTTCCGGACACTGTACCTGAGGTACTCTGTCCGATCGGACAAAGTACCTGAGGTACTCTGTCCGATCGGACACAGTACCTCAGTTTGAAATCTCGGCATTTGAACGAGAACGAGACCGCAACCACCACTCCGCCTGACTGACTTCGCACGCCCGGGGAGTTATGCTAAGATCCGGCCGCGTTAATATATCTGCATTTTGTGACAAACGTCTTGCTCGGCGGTACTGTACTCCCAGCACCTTAACGGTCCGCGTGATTCGGGTGTAATCTTAAGCTAAACGACGTTTATTGGCGCTGCTGAAATGGTCGAAGTCGGAAACATTCGGAACGTCGTTTAGCTTAAGATTACACCCGAATCACGCGGACCGTTAAGGTGCATGGAGTACAGTACCGCCGAGCAAGACGTTTGTCACAAAATGCAGATTTATTAACACGGGATCTTAGCATAACTCCCCGGGCGTGTGAAGTCAGTCAGGCGGAGTGGCGGCTGCGGTCTGAGCTGAGCGCTATCATCGGTATGTCACGTGTCTGTAAGGACGAGATTTCAAACTGAGGTACTCTGTCCGATCGGACAGAGTACCTCAGGTACAGTGTCCGGAAATGTTGCCGATAACGACCATTTCAGCCATAAGCTCGTCTTGACGACTGCTGCAAATATTATATTCATCGTAACTCAATTCAGCTAAAAGCGCATTGAGTACACAAGTTTGTCAATTATTCACCTTTTATTGTCATTCTGAGGAAGGAATAACCGTCTAACACTGAGTGTGAGAGCTAGCGAGCACGTAATACTTTGGTTGTCATCTGTGTGGGAGTCACTGCACATTAAACGACCACCATCGCACCCCTTTCCTCGGACGAGTCCAGTAGTGTGGCCCACCAGCAGAAGGGATCCCGATTGTTTTGTGTACTTGGCCATAAAATAGTTATTCATCCGTCCACCATCTGTCTCTTCACCCAACCACCATTCATGCATGTAGACATCTATCTATCCATCATTCAAGCATGAATGCATGCATTCGTCCATCCTTCATCCACATATATGTCCATTCATAAATGCAAATATCCGTCTATCCATCATCCATGCACGCTAGTATTCATCAGTCTGATCACTCATTTATTCATCCATCCATCCATCCACCCACCCAGTTCTTTCACAAGTACACGCAGACACAGGAGCAAAAAGGGTACCTGCAGGTGGGCCAGGAAGCGAGCCTCCTCCATGATGCGGTGTTCGTCTGCCCACTGGGCGTCAATGACCTTGACCGCCAGGCTCTGGGGTGAGCCGCTGACCTGACCCAGACAGACGCTTGCAAAGCTGCCCCGACCAATCACCACCTGCAACGCATACACACCCCTGGCTGTCGTTTGGCCACCATGCTTACAACAATAAAGGAAGAGAGGGAGGGATGGATGGATGGATGAATGAATGAATGAATGAAAGAATGGATGAATGAATAAACTAACGGATGACTTTTTCGGGGTTTCAGCTGTGTGGACTATTTCAAGCCATTGTTAACTAAGTGACACTGCTGTCGCAAGTCCCTTTACAATATTTTATTCCTTTTAGTTGCTTTGTGTCTGTTGCGAGTACGTGGTCTGCTACTTGAGGTCCGTCCCAGCTTACGCCAGGAAAGCAGAAGCAGGACAGGCGTGTGTTTTCTTACAGGATCTTTATTCCCGGACTGGTCAGCGCTTCCAGCAATCACTCGTGCACCCATGGCGGTCACTCGTGCTGCTCATTTTGCGCCTCACTACGGGTCCAACAGCCTCCCAAACGCTCTCAGCTTCCAGTAACCAGTGCTATCATGTACATACGTTTATATAGTGCCGTGCTTGGGTTCGGGAGCATTCTCAGCGACTTCTGCATTGCCACGTCGGCATACTGGAGGGGACGCCCGCCCTCCCTGGCTGACCAGGACAAATTGGTGGTCAGTCGCTGGGAGTTTCCAGTCCCCCCCCCCAGCACTCCGCTGACCCATTCTGACCCCCTGACCCTCTGCGCGCTGACAAGGCAGAAATCGCCTCCACCCCCTCTCACAGACAAAGGAGGGAAAGCTCCCGAACCTTCCGCAGGCATTTTACATTCCATTCGCAACATGTCTATGAGTGTGTGCGTGCGTGTGTGCGCGCGCGCGCGTGTGTGCGTGCGTGTGTTTGTATGTGTGTATGTGTGTGTGAGAGTCTATCTCATGTCTGTCTGACTTGATCGTCTATTCCTGTCCTGTCTTGTCCTGTCTGTCTGGCTCTGTCTGCCCGACCGGCGAACCGATCGACCGCCCGTCCGTCAGACTCTCTATCACTTTCACTTCTCATTTCCTACCAAATTGGTTGGGGGTCATAATAGACCCACCGCTTCTCCCTGTGTGTTGGGGGTCAGAATAGACCCACTGCTTCTCCCTGTGTGTTGGGGGTCAGAATAAACCCACCACTTCTCCCTGTGTGTTGGGGGTCATAATAGACCCACCGCTTCTCCCTGTGGGTTGGGGGTCATAATAGACCCACCGCTTCTCCCTGTGTGTTGGGGGTCAGAATAGACCCACTGCTTCTCCCTGTGTGTTGGGGGTCAGAATAAACCCACCACTTCTCCCTGTGGGTTGGGGGTGAGAATAGACCCACCACGTCTCCTTGTGTGTTGGGGGTCAGAATAGACCCACCACTTCTCCCTGTGGGTTGGGGGTGAGAATAGACCCACCACTTCTCCCTGTGTGTTGGGGGTCAGAATAGACCCACCACTTCTCCCTGTGGGTTGGGGGTGAGAATAGACCCACCACTTCTCCCTGTGGGTTGGGGGTCATAATAGACCCACCGCTTCTCCCTGTGTGTTGGGGGTCAGAATAGACCCACCGCTTCTCCCCACGTCATTCATATAGAAGGCGAATAACGACGAAAATCCTGACGACTTGTTCTGATTCTAACAAACTCACACGACGTATCGTGATTGTTGCTCTCACATAGCCTGCAAAGGCTCACAGCAGTACAATGTTAAGCTTTAACAAGAACGGCAAAGCCCATACGACTCACATGCTTGACCTTGACCTTTACATGACCTTGACCTTTACACGACCTTGACCTTCATGTGTCCTTCAAGGTCAAGGTCAAACAACTAAACCTAGCAATGACATCATACACTAAGAAATGATTTACACATTTTTCCTACCAAAATAATGTGACCTTGACCCAAGGTCAAGGTCATCCAAGGTCATGCAACACAAAGCTGTTAATTCAAGACATAGCAAGCACAATGGTGCTTATTGGCACTTTCTACCATGAGATATGGTCACTTTAAGTGGTTCACTACCCCATTTTGGTCACATTTCATAAGGGTCAAAGTGACCTTGATCTTGATGATATGTGACCAACTGTGTCTCATGATGAACGTATAACATGTGTACTACAATGTTATGAAGTTTGGAAGGGTTATCTTCCATAGTTCAGAGTCAAGGTCACTTCAAAATATGTATACAACCCAACTTTAAAGAGTTCCTGTGACCTTGACCTTGAAGCAAGGTCAATCAAATGGTATCAAAAGATAGGGATTACTTTGCCCTATACACCATATATAGATCAGGTATCCAATCTCAAAAACTTCAGAGAAAATTGAGAAAATGTGAAAAATGGCTGTTTTTTATACAACATTTATGGCCCCTGCGACCTTGACCTTGAAGCAAGGTCAAGTCACTATGTATGTTTTTTGACGCGTTGTTATCATACACCATCATGCCAAATTGAGTGTTGATAGACTTAATAGTCTTTGAGAAAAATCCAACGTTAAAGTTTTTCACGGACGCCCGGACGCCCGGACGCCCGGACGGACGACACGGGTGAGTACATAGACTCACTTTTGCTTCGCATGTGAGTCAAAAAGGTAAAAGTAAAGTTTTAATAACGATTTATTTCATATGCCTAAGTCTCGAACCGCTTGACACTTTGCACTTGACGCCTCGCACCATCCATCCATCCTTACCGGGTCTCCTTCCTTGTTGAGCACCAGAGAAACGGACTCGGGCATCAGCACGGGCACAGTCACGTGGGACAACGTCCAGGACTGAGTGCGCGTGCGCAAGGCAGGGCTGAAGCGTTGAAGCGGTTCGCTTCGAGTGCAGCGATGGCAGCGGTGTGGCCTCCTTCTGGTGTGCAGGGCGCAGCAGGCTTTCTTCTTCTTCTCCTCCTGCTCGTCTGCTTCCTTCTCCTCTTCCTTCTGCCCCTCCTTCTCCTCTTCCTTCTGCCCCTCCTTCTCCTCTTCCTTCTGCCCCTCCTTCTCCTCTTCCTTCTGCCCATCGAGTTCCGCGTCCTTGGGCATCGCGTCCGTTTGCGCCTCCGCTGCCTGCACTTCTTCCGTGCGTACCATTTCCGTCTGGACCTCTTCGTTCTGCCTCCCCACTTCCTCTTCCGCCTTCTCGGCCGCCTCTTCCGCGCGCCTGTCCGTCTGGCATTCCTGGGATTCCAGCCTCTGGCAGACGGGTGGGTCTTTGACGTTTCTGCTGGTGAGTTCCGAATCACCCTTTTCCCCATTGAAGTCTTGCATTCTGCTGGACGGTCCGTCCAGCTTCTGGGACTTCCATCCACCCATGGCTCCATACTCGCAGTCGCCTCCCTTGTTTCGCTCGTTGCCCTGACTCCCGCTGACGGTCTGATTCTGAATGAAAGAACGAATCAATTTGAATGAATGAACGATCGAACGAACACATGAACGAATGGTTTAATATTTACTACCCTGTCAGCTTTATTTGGGTGATTATGGCATCAACATTTTTTGTTATCTGTGAGAATGCTTTTGGTTCTGAAAGCTTGAGGAAGATGGTCGGATGGATGGGTGGATGGATGGATGGATTATAAGGGCTTATCAGCCTTGTAGGCCATGAATGGCAACACCACTGATACAAGAAGGGCAAAGCCCATACGACTCACATGCTTGACCTTGACCTTTATATGACCTTGACCTTCAGGTGACTCTTAAGGTCAAGGTCAAACAACTAAACCTACCAATGACATCATACGCTAAGAACTGCTTTACACATTTTTCCTACCAAAATACATGTGACCTTGACCCAAGGTCAAGGTCATCCAAGGTCATGCAACACAAAGCTGTTAATTCAAGACATAGGAAGCACAATGGTGCTTATTGGCACTTTCTACCATGAGATATGGTCACTTTTAGTGGTTCACTACCCCATTTTGGTCACATTTCATAAGGGTCAAAGTTACCTTGACCTTGATGATATGTGACCAAATGTGTCTCATGATGAAAGTATAACATGTGCCGCACATAATTATTAAGTTTGAAACAGTTATCTTCCATAGTTCAGGGTCAGGGTTACTTCAAAATATGTATACAATCCAACTTTGAAGAGCTCCTGTGACCTTGACCTTGAAGCAAGGTCAACCAAACTGGTATCAAAAGATAGGGATTACTTTGCCCTATATACCATATATAGGTCTGGTATCCAATCTCAAAAACTTCAGGGAAAATTGAGAAAATGTGAAAAATGACTGTTTTTTAGACAACATTTATGGCCCCTGCGACCTTGACCTTGAAGCAAGGACAAGTCACTAAGTATGTTTTTTGAGACCTTGTCATCATACACCATCATGCCACATTTGGTATTGATAGACCTAATAGTCTCAGAGAAAAATCCAACGTTAAAGTTTTCGGACGCCCGGACGCCCGGATGCCCGGACGGACGAAAAGGGTGAGTACATAGACTCACTTTTGCTTCGCATGTGAGTAAAAAATTACACCAACTTCTAATATACCAATGTATACAATTACTTCACGACAGTGGGTTCTAGTCATCATAGATTGGCTTCGTGAGCGAAGATCGTTGTAGGGGGACAGGGGCTGCCTGGCTGCAGGCTGCTTGGTGGCTGTTGTAGGGGGACAGGGGCTGCCTGGCTGTTGTAGGGGGACAGGGGCTGCCTGGCTGTTGTAGGGGGACAGGGGCTGTTGTAGGGGGACAGGGGCTGCCTGGCTGCAGGCTCCTTGGTGGCTGTTGTAGGGGGACAGGGGCTGCCTGGCTGTTGTAGGGGGACAGGGGCTGTTGTAGGGGGACAGGGGCTGCCTGGCTGTTGTAGGGGGACAGGGGCTGCCTGGCTGTTGTAGGGGGACAGGGGCTGCCTGGCTGCAGGCTGCTTGGTGGCTGTTGTAGGGGGACAGGGGCTGCCTGGCTGCAGGCTGCTTGGTGGCTGTTGTAGGGGGACAGGGGCTGCCTGGCTGCAGGCTGCTTGGTGGCTGTTGTAGGGGGACAGGGGCTGCCTGGCTGCAGGCTGCTTGGTGGCTGTTGTAGGGGGACAGGGGCTGCCTGGCTGCAGGCTGCTTGGTGGCTGTTGTAGGGGGACAGGGGCTGCCTGGCTGCAGGCTGCTTGGTGGCTGTTGTAGGGGGACAGGGGCTGCCATGGCTGCAGGCTGCTTGGTGGCTGTTGTAGGGGGACAGGGGCTGTTGTAGGGGGACAGGGGCTGCCTGGCTGCAGGCTGCTTGGTGGCTGTTGTAGGGGGACAGCGGCTGCCATGGCTGCAGGCTCCTTGGTGGCTGTTGTAGGGGGACAGGGGCTGCCTGGCTGCAGGCTGCTTGGTGGCTGTTGTAGGGGGACAGCGGCTGCCATGGCTGCAGGCTGCTTGGTGGCTGTTGTAGGGGGACAGGGGCTGCCTGGCTGCAGGCTGCTTGGTGGCTGTTGTAGGGGGACAGGGGCTGCCATGGCTGCAGGCTGCTTGGTGGCTGTTGTAGGGGGACAGGGGCTGATGTAGGGGGACAGGGGCTGTTGTAGGGGGACAGGGGCTGCCTGGCTGCAGGCTGCTTGGTGGCTGTTGTAGGGGGACAGGGGCTGCCTGGCTGCAGGCTGCTTGGTGGCTGTTGTAGGGGGACAGGGGCTGTTGTAGGGGGACAGGGGCTGTTGTAGGGGGACAGGGGCTGCCTGGCTGTTGTAGGGGGACAGGGGCTGCCTGGCTGCAGGCCCCTTGGTGGCTGACGAGATCAATACGTGGCTTGCACCCTCTCCCACAGTGGCTGCATCTGAGGGGCTGGTCTGTAGCGGCTGTCGCTGATGCCTCACAGTTCTTTCTCCTCAACCTTTGGTACTCGAGCTTAGCCCTTCGGTTGTGTTCAGAGGACGAGGTAGCCGCATGTATGGTGTGTGTCCAGGCCTCGCGGTCAGCAGCAATCACGATGGTCGATGTGGCAGGCGCTGAGGGACCTCTTGAGGCAGTCTTTGTATTTTTTCTTCGGGGGCTTCACTCCTCGGTGGCCAGAGGACAATTTACCGTATAGCAAGATCTTGGGATTCTCGTACGATTCACTTAACCGCTTCATTGAACACACTCCGAACTATGAAATGTGTTTGAGTTTCACTGCTCATCAGCCCCCATGGGCCATGTAAGACCTCTGACCACGAAAAAATTTCAACAGCTGTCAGAACAAGATTTCAATCTCGGCCTCCCCAGTAACCCATCTCCCATAGCGCATAGGGATGTTTAAAAGGATGAAGCCCATGGGCCCATCAGCCGTAGGCCATACACGGCCATAACAAATTTCTAGGGGGGGGGGGATGCTTACGGAAAAGATTACCTCAGTGGA
>JAWQFJ010002157.1:45000-47500 GCA_034096865.1 Theodoxus fluviatilis | reverse complement strand
CATTGAGACAAATGCAAGCCGAGATCACATCAGAGACAAGCACGGGGAGGCACGACGGCTGTGATGCAGTCAGCGCTAATGCCCAGTTCCCTCTGCCCCGTGCTCAATTGGAAGACAGGCTTGCCCCTCCTGGAGGGCCCATGCAAGTCCCTCCACAAGTCCGTCCACCATTCATGCCCCCAGCTAGTCACGACCATCGCGACAGTGGCCGTCGAGAAGGAGACCGACCGAACCTGACACGGAGCCAGCGTAAGCTGAGAACACGAAAGACGTAATAGCTTGTGTGTTGAGACTCTCGTGCATATCGGGACTGAAATCGCTTTCGCGTCTCGGACAAGACTGGTCACCAGTCTTGAACCCCCTACCCCCCACCCCATTGCTTATTATGTGCCGATTTAATGCATGTAAATTGCAACAGGCCGGCGGCCTACGCAATAAATCATTCGTTCGTTCGTTCGTTCTCTCTGTTTCTCTCTCTCTCTCTGTCTCTCTCTCTCTGTCTCTCTCTCTGTCTCTCGTTCTGTCTCTCTCTCTGTCTCGCTCTGTCTCTTTCTCTGTCTCTCGCTGTCTCTCTCTGTCACTCTCTCTGTCTCTCTCTGTCTCTCTCTGTCTCTCTCTCTCTGTCTCTCTCTGTCTCTCTCTGTCTCTCTGTCTCTCTCTGTGTTTCTCTCTCTCTCTGTCTCTCTCTCTGTCTCTCGTTCTGTCTCTCTCTGTCTCTCTCTGTCTCTTTCTCTGTCTCTCTCTCTGTCTCTCTCTGTCTCTCCCTATCTCTGTCTCTCTGTCTCTCTCGCTCTCTGTCTCTCTCTCTGTCTCTCTCTCTCTCTGTCTCTCTCTCTCTGTCTCTCTCTCGCTCTCTGTCACTCTCCTCTCAGTCATCAGTGAAGGCGGACGTGTCTGCAGCATCGTCTTATAAGAAATCCGTGTGCCTAGGTTTTTACCGCACAGTGGACAACGATGTTTGGCGACAACCTCCCTAGTGTGCTACAGAATGTGGTGAGAGACCTTTTGAACACTCACTGTTTGAAAAAGTGGTATGTTGACTCGTGTCATTCCGGTGATATTGTCGTTACCTTGAAATGGACGAGTCCATCCACTCCAGTGAATCCTTCACCTCGACAAATGCCCTCCAAACCTCATAAATCGCCGTCAAAGCGCGCAAGAGACAACTTGCGTTCAAAGAACTGGAGAGCAAAGCGTCAGCTCATTCCTGAAGCAAGCGGCATCAGTGAAAGCTTGAGCAATGATTCCACAAACAAGAGTCAGCTGCCACCCCCACCATGTGAATCGACACCGTCCAAGCAAGGACCCGTGAAGCTCGAAGCACGTGCGGATTCAGCGTTACCTGGATGCGTGCAAGGTCAAGCCGCAAGTGAATCGTGCTGCGAGTCCCCTACTGTGTTGGATGTGAGCCAGATGATGCACAGAGATGATGACGATATATCGCCCCTAGCTCATCGAAGTCGAGTACCACAGTGTGAAACCAACAAGAGCCCAAGCCCAGCAGAATCTGACAGACAGGCAGGATGTGGCGAACAGTCAGTGACAAGTGTAGAAGTAGGCTCTCAGTGTGCGTTTGATGGCTCTATGTACCGTGAGAGCGCAAATCCATCGGACATCACCAAGGAATTGCAGTGCATGTCAGGAGAGAAGTGGACCGGCGCGTGGTGCGACTGCTGCTCAGAGCCAATTCGCACATCACCAAGCTTTGTTTGTCGTGTGTGCCCCGACCGTATCTACTGCACAGACTGCTTCGCCTCTGTTTCCCACCCAGATCATGACTTCCGCAGAAAACCGAAATTCTAACAGCCGGGTAAAAGTACAAGAAACTCTCTAATGAGTCATGAGAGGTATTTGTTATTGTTACCTTGACATTCCAGCTCGTGCTCATACTGATGAATGATGACATTTACTATGCTAGTTCGTTTTTCTAGTCCGAATCTAATTGCAAAATTACATCCTTATAGATTTGTAAGCGTAAAGGTCACAGACAGAAAATCAGCTCCTTTTGCTTAGACTCCACCGCGTTTTGAAGTCTATAACTTTCTGTATGCATGAGATTTTTGCGTGAAGGTGGCACCATTATGTGTTTGAAATTGGTCAAGATGTGTATTCCTCCCGATTAAATTGCTTTGTTTTGTTGTTATTATTGAGCATGCTAGGCTGACTTTGTTTTATGAAAATTTTGTGACATAATTCTGGCTGTCCCCTATACCTGACCTTCCCATTCTTTGATATTTACCGCCTAGAATTTTGACAAATATTGTATCAGAGTAAATATACAGGCTTGGAGGGCAGAAAGAGGAAGCCGCTTCTGCTGTTGGTCAGGATACTCCCCTCTAGAAGTTTCCGCCTTTCATACATGCAGGAATACAGTAACAAGTGTGAGATTGATACAACATTTATCGTGGACGGAGTTTGCCAAAGGAAGAGTTTTGGTTTTCTGTTACATTCCTGTTTACTTAAGTTTCTGTTCTGGCATTGCCATAATGGGGATATAATT
>JAWQFJ010002157.1:30000-40000 GCA_034096865.1 Theodoxus fluviatilis | reverse complement strand
AAGAAATAGAGCACCTACATTTTTAAAGATGAGTGTTTATTCGAACATTTTGCAAGGCCAGGTGCTTCAATGGTGAGGATGAGTACTGCCATATCACGAAATGAGTTTCCACTACTTCATTTTGTGAACCAATGCTTGCCTCCAGTGCCTTTAAGCCGCATCAGTCCGAGAAACTGGTAGTAAAATTTGCTTGGCCTCAGTGCTCTGCTTATTGCAAGAAAGCTGAGCTCCATTCAAAATTACTTGTCCTTGGTGTGGCTGAAATATCCATACGCTTCAAAACATATTTTTCACTCTGGGAGTAGTGCTTTTCAACTTAAGATCTGAAGACGACGTGCATCAAACGGGGAAATGTAGACACGACATTGACAAACCTTTGGATTTTCAATTTTTGTCGTCATGAAATCAGTTTACTTTAAACTGTCTCGACATTCAGTTTCGAAGCTTTCTAAAAGTTTAGGTATTAAAAACTTTTAAAACTGAACCTCATGAAAATGTTCCGATATTTACCTTGTCTCGAACACCAAAGCCATATCCATCACACAAGAATATACAAAGAGCCTCTGCATTGTTTTGCTGACGACTCAACAAAAGGCAAGTACGCACTCCACATTAACGGCTATGATGACGTACGTGATGGTGACCTTGACACTTATGGAGAACGCTCCATCAGCGGGTCCGCCATTGCTGGTCAGGTCAGGGTGACCTCGCTCTGTCGATGGCTCGCCTGCCTGTACCTCCCTCCTACTCTTCCCTCACAGCGCTCGACGCATGTGACGAGTGCAGGTGCAGCAGTTGTCTGTCTGCCAAAGCGGTCACCTCCATCGCCCGCAGCTGGCTAATCAAGGGCATTGTGAGTAGACTGAAAAGTCCCTCCTACAGGAGGTGATTCCACACGTTCCACACTGAAGCTCTCATCGTGCGCCATTGTGGCAGCCAATCACGGTTTGCGTTAGTGGAGCAAGAGCATCAGTAGTGCTCTGCGATTGGAGGATATTTTTGTCGAGTGGACAACGTCGGTGTGGAACGTGTGGAATCCCCTCGTGCACAACAGATGTTTCATTTCGGCCGCCAATCGCGGTTCGCGCTAGTAAAACAAGAGCATCATTAGTGCTCTGCAATTGGGAGATATTTTTGACGTTGGACAGCGTCAGTGTGGAACATGTGGAATCCCCTCGTGTAAAACTTGCCCAAGCCAACAAGACGCCATTGCTAGGAAGTCCAAGCAACACAATGTTTGAGGAGAGCCTATACGAGTTTGGAAATAAAAATTGCTTATCAGTTCAAATTTGGCGGTTAGTCTATGAGGTATGGAGTCTCCCTCAGACAGATAAGAGAATGTGAGAACATAGAATTACCCGCGTTGATGTCAAAATGTTTATGAAGATATTTGCGATTAATCTTCTGAGGGGTGAATTTCCATCACTGTTTAAAGTATGTGGTTGACGACGACAACGACGATGAAAATGAAAACTTTGTTTCCTTAGTTTCGAATTGATCGGATCGTAAAGCACTATGGTAATTGCAAGGCAATTTGATTTTTTTTTATATAGTGTAATCTATGTAGCTAACGTTGGGAAAATACACAAATGACGGTATTATGTTTAACGTTAAACTAAAGATATTTAAATAAAAAGAAAATGTTATTGTCATAGAAACAGTTATTCACCCCTATTTGCTATTTTCTTACAAAAACATTACAGTATATTATGCTTGACTGGAATCTTCATAGCCATGGACAAAGGCTATCGACCTCTGAATATTGTTTTCTCTCAGTATAAATGTGTTAAAACATTTCATGACCCAAAAGTATGCAGGAACGACTGATTATCTGTTCTTTGGGGCCATGAAACTCACCTTTTGCTTTGAGTTTTACCGACGTTGTGACACAGGGATTAAAATTCAAGCCAGTTTTCTGATTTGGTGTCGTGACCCATCGGCCATTTTGATAAAGCATGCGGCTGCAAGCGCAACGAACAAACATAAACGAGGCTACTAAAGGAGTAGGAATCCTATGGAGAGGCAGCAATTGCACTGTATCTTGTCTGTTGCATGCGGAGTAGGATGTTTTTGAGGTTCCTTTGCCAGGAAAACAAATGAATTTTATTAGTTTGAACATGGAGACAGGCTTTACCACAATTAAAACCCATGACAATCCTTGGGGTGGGGTGGGGGGTGGGGTGGGGGAAGAGAGAGAGAGAGAGAGAGAGAGAGAGAGAGAGAGAGAGAGAGAGAGAGAGAGAGAGAGAGAGAGAGACAGAGAGAGAGACAGAGAGAGAGACACAGAGAGAGACAGAGACAGAGAGAGACACAGAGAGACAGAGACAGAGACAGAGACAGAGACAGAGAGAGAGAGAGAGAGAGACAGACAGACAGACAGACAGACAGACAGACAGACAGACAGACAGAGAGACAGAGAGAGAGAGACAGAGAGAGAGAGAGACAGAGACAGAGAGAGAGAGACAGAGAGAGAGAGAGAGAGACAGAGACAGAGAGAGAGAGAGAGAGAGAGAGAGAGAGAGAGAGAGAGAGAGAGAGAGAGAGAGAGAAACAGAAACATAATATTGCCATCAGGCCACCAGAGTGCTTAGAGTGCACGGTACCTGGGAGTGCTTAGAGTGCATGGCACCAGTTTGGCAGTAGGGTCAAGGTCATGAGGTCACGTCACGCTGACCCAGATGTGTGTGCTATCATCGTTCTAACTCTATCTCCTCAGGAATCAGGTAACCACTTAGGGTGTTTCTGCCTATGGTGTGTAGCTTTCATTAGGGGTCACCTGTGAGGAGAGCAGGGGAACGGTTAAATAGCACGGACTGGGTCTACTGTATCTCGGTGTTCAGAACGGGAAACGTTGTTTACTTTGCTCTGAGGGGTTGTAGGAATCGGCTTTCGCTAAGGAGAGAGGGAGGGAGCAGAAGGTGGGTGGTTATCGCAGGTTCTCTTCTACATTGCTGGAGACCGAACAGAAGCGTGGTGGTGGCAGTATGATGTTCAGATTGGATACTCTCTTCGGGGTAGATCAGCTCCAGGTGTGAATTAAGGTGAAATTTGCTTATTAACTCGTATAATCGACATTCGCTCAAGGGCTATATTGGTGGAATGGGGGTTTGGGTTGTGAGTAAGAAGGGTAGGGTGCGATGGTTGGATGAAGGAGATGGAGGAGGAGTACGAAAAAAGCTGAAAAAACTGAAGGAGAGTTTAAGGTCAGTAGCTGTCATAATGGATAAACAGTGATGCAAGAAATTTAGTAGTGGTAGTTTGGCGGCTGATGTTGTAGAAGCATGAGCAGCGTAATTGCATGAGTGTTAGTATTTGAAGTTGTGACGGAGAAGATGAGACGATAGACAAGATACAACAAATCGAGGGTAAGACTATCACATCTCGGTATAGATGCCAATGCTGATAGCTTGTGTTCATTAGTATTCAATAGTATTTGTAAGTGGTAAATTGGGGATAAAATATTCTCCGACATATGTTTATTTCTTTTTTTAATCCATCATATTAACGACGATATCTCGTCAGTTACACTAGCAGTTGCACGAGGAGGAGGAGGAGGAGGAGGAGGAGGAGGAGGAGGAGGAGGAGGAGGAGGAGGAGGAGGAGGAGGAGGAGGAGGAGGAGGAGGACAAAAGATGGAAGGGGATTGATGATGGAGTCGGGACAATGACGTAAGTGTAACATACGGCCTGAGCTGCTTGATGCCCCCTCATCAGCTGGAACCCCTGGCTGCTGGGCTTTTAGGGCCTGCTCCAGTAGCTCAGCCAGAGGTCGCCCCAAGCAGCCAAAGAGGCCACCAGGGGGCACTGGGACTCAAATCATTTAGATGCAACCGTATATTAACTCCACACGCGACAAACTGGTCGCCAAACGCGTTATACACTCCCAATAAACATCATGTACATGTTTTTCTAACTTTTTAATAGATTAATAATAACGTGGTGTTGAGGAAGCTTCTTTTAAGACTTTCTTTTTTTTTCTTCTTTTTTTTTGGGGGGGGGGGGAGGGGGGAGGGGGGGAGGGGGGGATGTCATTGACGTTGAACTAACACTCACAGTCCCACAAAGTGGAAGGTGCATCATAGATGCTCACTTGATAAAGGTACACTCATAATCATGCACACACACAAGGGGTTACATCACATAGTAACGATACAGGGTAGCAGCTGATAGGGAATTGCAAGAAATGAATAATGCAGTTTTCTCCTGTCCTAGGGACTGATCTAGGGCACTGTTCCTTGCACACAATCAAACGCCAACGCTTGCTCGCCGAAAGCCGCCTGTCAACAGAGAGGGTTTCAGTAATGTTGAAGCGTATATTTGCTAGTGGAGCGGCGGCAGAGGTCTGGTGGACGACGAGGACAAATCCGTCAATAACACAGCAACCGCGTGTGGTGGTTCGGACTGCCCGAGGTCTAGAGCTCACCGAATAGCCAACAATTTTCAAGGTTCAATATACGTATGTATTTCAACAATGAAAATAAACGAGATAATTACATACATACTATGTTGTCTGTTCCAGTTGCAATCCAGCAATTGAACTGCGTACAAACTGCAGCCTTGCAATTTAACTATCTGCAAATTGCAACCCAGCAATTCAACTGCATACAAATTACAAACCAACACTTTCACTGCATTCCCATTGCAACCCAGAAATTCAGCTGCGAACAAATTACAACCCACCAATTCAACTGCATACAAATTACAACCCACCAATTCAACCACGTATAAATAACAATTCAACATTTTCACTGCATTCAAATTGCAACCCAGCATTTCAACTGTGCACAAATTGCAACCCAGCAGTTCATTTGCACACAAATTGAAACCCAGCAATTCAACTGCATACAAATTACAACCCAGCAATTCAACTACATACAAATTACAACCCAGCAATTCAACTGTGCACAAGTTACAACCCAGCAATTCAACTACATACAAATTACAACCCAGCAATTCAACTACATATAAATTACAACCCAGCAATTCAACTGTGCACAAATTATAATCCAGCAATTTAACTGCATACAAATTTCAACCCAGCACTTCAACTGCATATCAATTACAATCCAACACGTTCACTGCATTCAAATTGCAACCCAGCAGTTCAACTGCATACAAACTGCAACTCAGCAGTTCAAACTGCATACAAACTGCAACTCCGCAATTCATTTGCATACAAATTGCAGCCCAGCAATTCAACTGCATACAAATTGCAACCCAGCGATTCAACTGCATACAAATTGCAACCTAGCAATTCAACTTCATACACATCGAAACCCAGCAGTTCAACTGTATACAAATTGCAACCCAGTAATTCAACTGTATACAAATTGTAACATAGCAATTCAATTGCATACAAATTGCAACCCAACAATTCAACTGTGCACAAATTACAACCTAGCAAATCAACTGCATACACATTACAACCCAGCAGTTCAACTGCATGCAAATTACAACCCAGCAATTCAACTGCATACACATTACAACGCAGCATTTCAACTGCATACAAATTGCAACCCAACAATTCAACTGCATACAAATTACAACCCAGCAAATCAACTGCATTCAAATTGCAACCTAACAATCCAACTTCATACAAATCGCAACCAAGCAAGTCAACTGTGAACAAATTGCAACCCAGCAATTCAACTGTATACAAATTGTAACCTAGCAATTCAATTGCATACAAATTGTAACCTAGCAATTCAATTGCATACAAATTGCAACCCAGCAATTCAACTGTATACAAATTGTAACCTAGCAATTCAACTGCATACAAATTGCAACCCAGCAATTCAACTGTATACAAATTGTAACATAGCAATTCAATTGCATACACATTGCAACCCAGCAATTCAACTGTATACAAATTGTAACCTAGCAATTCAATTGCATACAAATTGTAACCTAGCAATTCAATTGCATACAAATTGCAACCCAGCAATGCAACTGTATACAAATTGTAACCTAGAAATTCAACTGCATACAAATTGCAACCCAACAATTCAACAGTGCACAAGTTGCAACTAAGCAAAATTATTCATTCACAGTGTACTCTACTGACGCTTCGACAACGGGTGACCAACCCCAGGCCAGACCCTACAAAAACAAAATGCAAGGCATGCAAAAACAGCATGTAACAAAGAACAAACCGCGGTCTCTCTTTTCATTTATCCCTTAGCCCTCCTACAGTCTCTCAACTCATTTGTCCCTTCATCTTATTACAGTCTGTCTCATCCTTCCTTTCACCCTTCTAGGTCATGGGGACACAGCATGGCTGGGCTGAACACCATATTACTCCATCTCTGTCGGTCATGACAGAGCGGTTGGGTTGTGGCAAAGTTCTCTGCGGTCCATTCCGCAAAGTTCTTCATCCATTTCTTTTTCTGTCGGCCACGTCTTCTACCCCTCATCACAGTACCTTGGAGGACTATCTTGGAGAGATCACTGCCCGTGGTGACGTGCCCACACCACTGTAGTTTTTTTTTAAATCTTCACAGAGGTCAACAGTTCTTCATGATGTCATGTCCCACTTGTGCTCTGATTCTTCGTAGGACTTCTTCATTGGTGATACTGATGACCGAGATCCTCCAATGATAGTTCATCCCCATGGTCTGGATCCTTCTTTGTAGTTCTATTGTTAATATTCATGTTTTGCATACATACAGGAAAATGGGCAGGACCAGTGCCTGCAATAGCTTCAGGTTGGATCAAAGATTGATATTTCTGTCTCCACAGATTGGTTTCAGCATTGCAAACGTGTTAATTGCTTGCGCTGTTCTGGCAATAAGTTCAGGCTTTGGTTCCCCTTCACATTATCGGTGAAACCGCAATAAAAACAACTGATTGCATCCACTCGCCCATCACCGGGGACAGCCAGCTCTCCATGGAGGAGGGTTCTTTTATACCCTAAACTGCCACTCGTTCATGGAAACCATGCAGCAAAACAAGCACGCACAGCCAGGGCACATTCAATGCACACACACCCCCCCAAAAAAAAACTCGATTCGAGATTGTGACACCGTGATTTTGGGAAGAATGACACATCCCCTAGCAACCTCCACCATCGTTCCAGAGGGCTGTCTATTGCTGCGCTCGTGAATTCTTCTCTCCGTTGGCACCCTCGAAATAAAAAAACAAATAAAAGAGACATGTGGTTGAGATCAAAGCAAATTTGGAAGCGAAAGCCGCAGCCTGCCTCCCAGAGATGGAAACTCTAAGAAGCGTTAGCAGAGACCTCTGGCAGGTCATTGCGGCGAGAGATCAAAGCCACAGAAACTGGCAGCCTGTGGTATGCTGTAGCCCTGGCACTGGTTGCCTGGCAACACGACCGCTTCTGCTAACTATGAACCAGACCAGAGCTAGAAAGTCCGAGAAATAAACAGCACCCTCTCTGACTATTGAGCCTTTTCTTAAAGCCTGCAGACATTTGCGAGGAACAGAAAGACTCTCATTCGCTGAAAGGTTATCTTGGACGTGTTGTGTCCGTAGCAGTAAATGTAGGAATTAGTATGCAGCTCTATTTCCTTTGCGTTAGAGAACCGATTTGCAGAGGGTCAGAAAAGGAAGGAGGGAGAGGCGAGACGGTTATTGAAGTTAACAGTCTCTTTCCTCTCTGTGAGAGCCTCAGTTTGCAGGAGACCACAGAAGAAGGAGAAAGTAGTGGGGATGTGGGGGGTTTAGGTGGGTTGTGCGTGCGTGCATGCGTGCGTGTGTGTGTTTATGTGTTTGTGTGCGTGCGTGCATGTGCGTGCGCGTATGTTTGCGTGAGTGTTTGTGTGTATGTGTGTGTGTGTGTGTGTGTGTGTGTGTGTGTGTGTGTGTGTGTGTGTGTGTGTGTGTGTGTGAGTGAGTCTATTCAACAGCCAGCCAATAATATGTGTGTGTCCTTGAATGTGTGCATGTGCGTGTGTCTGCCCTGCTGTCAGTTTTTTCTATTTTGCAGCTTGTCTTCTTAACAGCCTGTCTGTCCATCCGTTCGTCTGTCCGTGTTTGTTCATCTCTCCCTCATTCTCTCTCTCTCTCTCTCTCTCTCTCTCTTTCTCTCTCTCTCAGTCTCTGTCTTTGTGCTCTGACATAACAAATCTATGTATTAGGCTCACATCTGTTTGATTTTTTTCCAGTATGTACACGCACGTATTATGAGTTATGTACAAACCTCCATGCTGCATTCAGTACATGAAGAGACGGCATTCTGTGTCTTCATACATAAATTCCGCTTTATCTCATTAAGTTCCTGGGGGGTAGGGGGTGGGGGTGGCGTGGGGGGAATGGGAGTTGCTGGTGGGACATCTAGACAGCCTCATCCATCTGGTTTGAGAATAGTAACACATAACTATATGAATGTGAGTCGACGCAGATGAATTTTCAGTTTCACCTTCACTTTTCCTTTATCCCTTTGCCCACTAAAGCCCGTTGATGATACTGAATTGTCTAAGAGTGCACAAATTGGTGGTTTTTCTTCTGTGCAGTCAAATATTGAGACATGTGTTGACGATGTACTTTCATGGATGAACAGCAACAAACTGATGCTCAACACAGATAAAACTGAAGCTTTACCTGTCGGTGCACCATCACGTCTTGGGCTTGTGGGGAGTGAGTCCACAGTCATTGGGGGTAGCTCTATTCCAATCAAGAGCTCAGTTAGGTATCTCGGTGTTCACATTGACCAGACCTTGTTCATGCACGATCAGATTAGCAGTACATGTCGTGCATGTTTTCTTGAACTGCGCCGTATTGCATCAATCCGTCAATACCTTTCGGACACTACCTGTGCTAGGCTAGTAACTGCCAGGATCACGTCACGACTGGATTACTGCAATTCAGTCCTGGCGGGTCTTCCGGCAGAACAACTAAACCGTCTGCAACGAGTTCAAAACAGTGTGGCACGTCTGGTTCTTATGAAGGGCAAGCGCGATCATGTGACACCCCTCCTGAAACATCTAGACTGGCTTCCCGTTAATTTCCGCTGCCAGTACAAAATTGCTTATTTGGAGTACAGTCATTTTGATTCAACCCTTCCGGCATATCTCTCGGCCTCCCTTTGTACCTATCACCCTTCCCGTTCTCTCCGCTCATCAAGTGAAAAGCTTCTGAAAATTCCAAAGCGTAGTACCAAGTCTTTCGGAGAGCGTAGTTTCAGTTTCATTGCCTCTAGTGTCTGGAATTCCCTGCCGGCTGGCCTACGTGATGCATCCAATATGTCCATTTTTAAATCTCAGTTAAAAACCCATATGTTTCGTCTTGCTTTTCTGTAACCTCCTAGTTTGTTTGTTTTCAAGTCCTGGTATGATAGTCGTACGAGTGTTGTGCTATGTAGTATGACTGACGAGTAACTGCGTGTAAATGTGGCTATGCCCGCGCATTGAGTTCTTGCAAGAAATGCGCGTTATAAATGCTTATTATTATTATTATTATTATTATTATTATTATTATTATTATTATTATTATTATTATTATTATTATTATTATTATTAATCGGGCGAAGCAGGTTTGAAGTGTATGTAGTGTTCTCAGAACGTTCTTTGGCCGGGCGCACAAACCACCATTTTCCCACGGCTCGCATGCAAAACGCTAATTTTGAGAATTTTACTGACACACATACGAAGAAACCGTTATCAAATAACAGTATTTATTTCTCAAAGCACTATGTAGAATACATCAGTAGTTCATCAACCTTGCTGTATTATTCACATCGAGATATGGGTCGAAGTCATGGTCTTGGTCTTGCCCTCTCTGATTTTGTAGTTTGGTGCGATGACAACTTTTTGGAACTAAACGTGTCAAAAACAAAAGAGATTATTTTTTTATTTTAGAAGAGAGAAAGATGTTGCTCATCCCAGTGTTATTCATGGTGAGGAGGTGGAAGTTGTTGACACTTACAAGTATTTGGGGACAGTTTTTGACAGTCAGCTGATATGAGATGTAAACACACACACTATCGTTAAACGTGGTCACCAAAGAATGTACCTGTTGAGAAAACTGAAATCATTTTCTGTCGA
>JAWQFJ010002157.1:0-20000 GCA_034096865.1 Theodoxus fluviatilis | reverse complement strand
GGGGGGGGGGGGGAGGGGCGAGGGCGGCGTCGAGCGACTGCGGCGGTATTTATTGTTTCCGAAAAACACAACTAAGCTGCCCATAGTAGACCCCAGCTGCTGATTTCTATAACGTGCAACTGTTCCCGCTCTCAGCCGGTGCTCACTTTACCGCTTGGCGGGGAGACGAATACGAATGGAGTATCTAGCACAAAGATGTAACAGCAAACACAACAACAACAACAACAACAACAACAACAGTGCGACTGGGGTAGTGTGTGTGTGTGTTGCATCAAAAAAGAGTTAAGGTAGAAGATAAAACTACATTCATTTCATTTCATTTAACACTAAATTGTTATGGTGTGTCTCAAACTACTTTGTGTGATTTGCATCCTTGTCCACTGGCCATTTGATCCGTCCCTGGCACCTGTGACAGATGTTTAAAAAAAGAATAAAAAGACACAGGATTCGTGGGCAACACTGCCTCTGCTGCCTGACAAAAAAATCCAGGCGAGTGCGTTTCCCACATCCTCTCGCTCACAAGGAGACGCGAGCTTTGCCGAGGAAGTTTCGGAGGTACTTAGCCGCGTCGAGCGCGATAATCCAAAATGGCGGAGACCGTGCCAACTGTGTCGCTGTTCAGTGCCTGTAATGTGCTCTCGCTCTCTCTCTCTCTATCTATCTATCTATCTCTTTCTCTTTCTCTCTCTCTGTGTCTCTCCCTGTCTCTATCTCTGTCTCTATCTCTCTTTATCTCTGTCTCATTCTTTCTTTCACTCTCTCTCTTTCTCTCACTCTCTTTCTCTCTCTATCTCTTTCTCTGTCTCTGACTTTATCTCTCTGCCTCTATTTCTCTGCCTCTATCTCTTTCTCTCTCTTTCAATTTTTCTTAGCACACATGAAGGAGCGTAAATTCACCGTTCATGTCCGCTCCGTGGACTGTGTACCTTGAATTGATCCAGAACGTATCGAGGCACTAAATTTTCGAAAAAGTGTCTACAAATGCATCCGGGTACGCTTTCTTTTCTTTGACAAAGCTGCAGTCCCAATCGAAACATCAACATGGTATGTTTAATCAAGTGAAAAACTGCTGAGATGTCTGTATTGTCAGTTACGTCGTCTAATAGCAACTTCTTCACCAACTCTCGCGCCAGGACACAGTTATGTTCTCTCGGACTTCCGCCTTGCCAATCGATAATTGGTCGCTGCCTAGAGGTCTTGTCTCGCCTCATACAGCACGGCTGAGACCGCCTCGGCTGGGTCGCGTGAAATTATTTGCCAGCTTGTAGGCTAAGAAACGCGCCTCTGGGCTTGCAATGCGCCTAGACTTCCCTTACAAGTTTCCTGTTTACTCCTGAGTGCAGCAAATGGGAACTAGTCTGCCTTATAGACAGAGACAAGTCACAGTATTGAAGTTAGAGAATATATTTTCTTGTTTTCAGTTGATGGTAACAGCGTGCTGTCACTCTAGTACTTATTCTTGCGCATTCCGAAGTGACTAATAAAAAATAAAAACAAACACACAACAAACAAACATGGAGCTTGCTGATAATTTATTCGTAACGACAAAAGAGTGCGGCGCCATTCAGAGCATAAATTTATATAAACTACTGACTATGTTATTCCTTTAATTTACATCCAATCACATTAAGCATACGTACAATCTATGACTTTCCTCATTACAGACCGACATCGGAAAAAAAGGAACATTCTTTGATATACAGTTTGAATAGCAGCAGGAAATACTGAACATCCTATATATGTGAGAGAATGTCTGTGTGTGTGTGTGTGTGTGTGTGTGTGTGTGTGTGTGTGTGTGTGTGTGCGTGTGTGTGTGTGTGTGTGTGTGCGTGCGTGCGTGTGTGTGTGTGTGTGTGTGTGTGTGTGTGTGTGTGTGTGAGTGTGTGTGTGTGTGTGTGTGTGTGTGTGTGTGTGTGTGCGAGTGTGTATGCGAGTGTGTGTGTGTGTGCGTGCGAGTGTGTGTATGAGTGAGTGTGTGTGTGTGTGTGTGTGTGTGTGTGTGTGTGTGCGTATGTGCGTGTGTGCGTGTGGTGTGTAAAAATGCAAAATACTCTGAAGCAAAACAATACTTTATCGCGCTTTGTAAAGCTCTCCATTAAATCAGTTCAAAGACCCTTGTATATTCCTCTGAAACAATACATAAATACAACGGCAATGCTTAGGATAACTTTTCAGACTCATAACACCATGCAGGCAGCAAACGCCTTCTCTCGAGCTGGGCAAATGTCATATTGAGCTGTTTGAGCCCCAGATATATTTAAGTCGCTATATAAAACCAGACCCTTTAATACCTTTGAAGTATACATCAGTTAAATTCAGCAATTTATCTAATGGGATAATTTCATTTTTCAAATGACAAAATACAGATGCTCTGCACGGAAAAATGCCCTCCTCTATATAATATCTGCGTACTTGTGAATGTTTTTGTGGTTGCGTAGATTTGCTAAAGTGCATGTCTCTCAGAGCCGTAAGCTTGTGAGGAATATTTTTGTGCATGCCTACTCTGCTCATCCTTCGTATTCAGTTGTCGCAGCTGCCCTGTCAGTCGCTGCCCTGTCAGTCACTCGTTATCTTAGTGTGACCCTCGGCTAGTGAACCGCACCCCTCAGTTTGCGGAACAGCCAGATTGTCAGCACCCACCCGCGCCCCTCTGACCCCTGTCTTTCATTCTTTGTATGAGAGTCCTCCGGAAGTGAACCTTCCGGTTCCCTTTTTGCACCTGCTCCTGTCCATCTCCATAAATAGAGGCGGCAGTGCTTGCGAGAGAAGAGTCCCCCATTCCATCTGGGTGAGCAGAGACCCTATTTACACCAGGTTGAGAGATAGACCCTATTCCATCTGGGTGATAGACCATTTTACCACCAAGGTCCAGAAGGTTACGTACTAAGAACTTGTAACGACGGCCAATAAAGAGTTGATGGCGGAAACATGCTTCACCCCTGCGTCATTCATTGAAGCTGCTGTCTTGCTGGGGAAAGCCCGGGCATCCCGCAAGGGACGGGATCCACCAGTGAGAGGATTGCGGAGGGAACAACACCGCTCGCCTCCTCGGCAACTCCCCCAGTCCTTTGTATTTCTCCGCAACATACTGCTCTCTGGTGCCGAACAATGCGAGACAGCAGACATTGAAAGCACCATTTTAATGTACAAATACCACACAAAGCAGAACACCAGGTGTGCAATATTAGAGTTCGGAACTGAAAAACGTCCAGTGATAAACATCACTTTTTACATCGTGCTTTTCATATCAAGCGAACCGAAAATAATTGGACACAATGCGAACTTTGGGCTTTTGATCCTCAGCGTTCAGTTATTCAAAACAGCGTTCATCTGACCGTTCATGGCGTTCACACTTTGCGAATGGACATCACAAAATATGTACTCTCACGGAAAGTTCCACATTCACTGGCAAAAAATGTTTATCAGACTAGAAGTACATGTACTTTTCCTAGCAGACGAAATGAAATACCTGTATTTGTTGTGGCGCGATGTGTTGTGTTGTCACGTTGCCTTGCGTGGCATCGTACGTGTTGTGTCGCGATATGTTGGTTATCATGGCATGTTCATCGTCATCATCATAATCATCGTCATCATCATCATAATCGTCGTCGTCGTAGACATTTTCATTCTTGTCATCATTAATGTCAAGTCGTCGTCGTCGTCGTCGTCGTTGTCGTCGTCCTCCTCCTCCTCGTCATCATCATCATCATCATCATCATCATCATCATTATCATCTATCCAAATTCTAAGCTCAAAGCACCATCGATGGCATGTTTTACACAAAGGAACGTGCGTAAAATGAACAACATTGTACAGCGCAGACTAGAGAAATGTTGTCTGAAAGCACCACTGTCGGCAGTAAATCAAAGAATGCTATGTATGCCTTTCCCCACCAAACTGCAGTAGAAGGCTAATAATTTCATCAGACTTGACAGTTCGAGGCAGTCACCTGTCCATCTCACTGACTGATTCCACACCAGAGAACTCGAACAACTTACGGTACCCTGGAGGCAACGACAGTGAACTTGATAGATGTAAACTTTGATGGTCATTGAATCGACGATCATTACAGTGACATCCAAGAGTCAACACTGACCAAAGCGTCTTATCTCCAAGTAAGAATATGCAGGCGACCTCGATCCATGGCAGCCCTCACCTTCTACGAGTAGTGGATGGGCTGTGACACCCCTCGGAGCCTGTCTTGCTCCGATTGGCGCCGGAAACGCCTCCAGAAGATGATGACGATGATGAGCAGCAGCTTTCCCACGCTGGCGTGAAACAGCTCCACCGCGCCAAAGTAAAGCAGGAAGTTCGAGAAGGTGTCATTTTCTCCGTCGAAATTCGGCAAGTCTCGGGCGATCGCAAAGCCGGGCGAGACGTTGGGGATCCCCAGAGCCACAATCCAGCAGAGTATTATCTGAATCATGAAGCAAGCAAGAAAAGCGATGAAGGCGCTGCAGTCACCGTTTCGGAATGCCTTGTACAGCAGCCTGTACCAGGTGATGTAAGCAGCCACGACGAGCACAAGAGACAGCGGTATGGACACGGCTTGCGTCATCTCGCCCTCAGGGCTGGGGATGTACTTGGGCAAGAGGACTGACGCCGCGATGTTGACGATTAGCAACAGCACGTACAGCACGTAGAAAGCGAAGAAACACTTGGTCAGCCGCTGTAGGCGAGGAGGAATGTCCTCGGCAAACGCAATGCACAGGGTGGAGCGCCAGCCGCCATGATGGTTGAATCTTGCAGAGGGAGGGGGCTGATTCGGCCTCTCCTGACCCTGGGCTCTCAATGCCGCAAGCTCAAGCTTGTCCTGCATGTGCTGGAAATGCATCGTGTCCACTTGTCTGGGCTCCTGAGAGTTGGTGGTATCGAATGAAGCCATGCTCATCAGAACAAAAGAGAACTTAAGAGTGAAGTCCTCAGATGCTGCTCAGTTTGTGCACGTTGTCACGTGTCAGATTTAAATTAATGATTAATCTTAAGCTGAGGAGGGGGAAATTAATAACAATGATTCCTGTCGATTCGCTCTGCGATGCGTATAGTCCCCTAGCAAAAACTGCGACTCACTTCCAACTCAGCCCTTCAGCGTGCGGGTTCCCCCGACTATTTTTAGACGTAAACACAAGATCGAAAAGCGACTGCTCGCCTGCGCTGGCTGCGAAGAAACTGGCAGTAGCGAATCCCCTTCTCACACTGAACTGCTATTGTAGTACTTGTCGTCCAAATGCAACCAGTTCAGTCAATAGCAATCATGAAAATGAGTAGATTTCACCGCAAGCTGAGTGGCTCGCCGCGGAGATGACGCAGCTGTTTCCTTCGTAGACACGTCCGCGAAGCTAGACGGCTCCTCCGACGAGTCGCCCTAAACTTGACCGAATCGTTTGCCAGTCGGTATCACAATGGAAGACTGCTGGCTATCTCGTAGTCCTTTGTGAAGTACGCACAAGCTGCTTACTTTGAAGATCCGGTTCGTCCGACTCATTAGATATACCGTGCCCTCGCACCCAATGTTGTCTGCATCCGCCTGTGTTGCGTCAGAGGCTGCTACTGCTGATTCTCATTGGTGGGTTGCAAGACGTTATTGTTGTTGCATATCTGGGCTAAACACTCACAAGATACCCAAGTGGGTGAGATGATTGCGTGTGCAGGGCCGGACCCGGGGGGGGGTTCCAGGGGTTCAGGAACCCCCCCCCCCCCCCTAGAAAAAGCATGTACCTTGGTTTGAGTTTTTTTTTAAATATATTTTTTGTGTGTGTCTCCAAAAACAATGCTGCTCTTACCCCTCAAAACAAGGCCCAGAATGCACCAGATTGCACAGATTTTAACCGTTTTTCACAAATTTCCCGGGGGTGCATGCCCCCGGACCCCCCTAGTTTGCGCGCCTGCTTTTTTTTTTTATAGCTAGCTCTTACTGCGAAGCATGATCTTGCGACCAAGATCGACTACCTATTTTCAAACCCGTCCCTGAGCTTGTGAGTTATCTTGCAACCCTCCCCTGAAGACGGAGTGTGGCTGCCTATATGGCGGGGTGTTAAAAAACAGTCACACACGCAGGGCTGGACCAAATGAGTTGTGGGGGGGGGGGGTTCCTTTTTGGTTGGGGGGGACAAATCAGCGAAGTGGCGAAGCCACGAGCGCGCGCCTGCGTCGCAGGCGCGCAAACTAGGGGGGTCCGGGGGCATGCCCCCCCCGGAAATTTTTTGAAAAACGGTTAAAATCTGTGCAATCTGGTGCATTCTGGGCCTTGTTTTGAGGGGTAAGAGCAGCATTGTTTTTGGAGACACACAAAAAAAAATATTAAAAAAAACAACTCAAACCAAGGTACATGCTTTTCTAGGGGGGGGGGGGGGGGGGTCCGGAACCCCCGGCACCCCCCCCCCCCCCTGGGTCCGGCCCTGTGTTTGGTATGACATTGTGAAAGATGAGACAAAGACAAGATTATCTTACAGCCTAATCTCTGATCGCTTCCAGAATTCGCTCACACACACACACACAAACACACACACACACACACACTCACACACACACATTCTTACACACACACACACACATTCTTACACACACACACATTCTTACACACACACACACACACACACACACACACACACACACACACACACACACACACACACACACGCACGCACACACATTCGTACACATGCACACTCATACACATTCTCTCTCTCTCTCTCTCTCTCTCTCTCTCTCTCTCTCTCTCTCTCTCTCTCTCTCTCTCTCTCTCTCTCTCGCATATGCACGTATGCACACGCACATACGTATGTATACACGCTCACACAAACATACATACTCATGCACACACACACACACACACGCACACGTACACTTCCACATAGGCACACACACACACACACACACACACACACACACAAACACACGCACATGCACACACTCATGCATAAGCGCACGCGCACGCGTATTCGCGCGCATGCGCACTCATGCACGCATAAGTATGCTTCTCCCCAGAGTTTTTCACACTGAATATACAGTGTTTTGGGTCACGAAATGCAGCACCACATGTAATTACTGTGCGCGCCCTCACCTGTGATCTGTCCTCGACATGCAAAATGCTCGGGTGCAGCCAATCGTAGCGCCTGTGTGCTTTGCAGCCTGCTGTACGTCCCCCCTTGCTGCAGAGATAGACCCGCCACGCCTCCTAACGCGATTCAAACAGGGTGAATAATTAGAGAAACATTGACTTGCTCGTACAATGACTAACTCTACATGTAGTGGTTGTTCAGAGTCAATGGCCTTACACATCCTACAAAGGTAAAACTCAATCCATTCGTGAATTCAGTCATTCCCCTTAATTTGCTGCGTTCACACACTCATGTTTCTAAATCCTGCACTTGTGGCGAGTACTTTTACGCAGACGAGCAGCGCATAAGACACTTCCAACGTACAGTCCAAGTTGTCCTATGCTACCTTCATCCTTTGGAATGCTGTAGTGTAGTGTGTGGTGTAGTGTGGTGTGGTGCAGTGTAGTGTCGTGTGGTGTGATCTAGCGTGGAACGATTTTCTAGGAGGCTCAGGCACAAGACAGGTCTCTGTGGAAACACCTCTGCCACAAGGGTGTCAAGACCTTCGAGGAAAGAAAAGCAACCACTGTTCAAGAGAAAAGAGATCGGCGGAGGCAGGGTACCTCCGCTGAGGAGGTTTTCCAGTGCAGTACATGCGTAAAATACTGTGCCCCCAGGACTGGCCGCCATTCCCACATGACGTCACATTTCAGATGACCCGCCTGCCTACTCATCCGTCGGACGACGGGAGAATCCGGAAGTATACTATACTGTATAATGTAATGTACTTTGATGTAGTGCAATGTAGCGTCATGTAGAGTAGCGTGGTGTGATGTGATGTGGGTTGGTGTAGTACGGTGTGGTGTAGTATAGTGTAATAAAGTGTGATGTAGTGTAATGTAATGTTGAGTAGTGTGGTGTAGTGTTGTTTTGTGCACTGTAATATGGTTAAGTGTAGTGTAGATCCTGTGTTTTGGGGAGCCGCTCCGGCAAGCGATGAGAATGGTGCGTGAAGAGAGTGATCATAATCCCTTTATTAATATCATTTTGAATTCGACAGGTGAAATTTCTTCAGTGACTTTTTACTCGGCAGGACATATGTCTAGGCGTTCGTATGTAAGTGACGTGTATGCGCACGAAAGTAGCGTGAACAATCACATCTTTACATGCAGTTAATTTATATTTGCGTATCCATTTCTCTACCCCGCACCCCACCCAAATCCTACCCCCAGCCCTCTCCTACCCCAACCCCCACTTCTATCACCCCACCTCCGGCCATCTCCCCACTTCCGCTGGGTTGAAGGTAAGAATAGACTTTGTCGCGTGTTAGCTAGCTAATGATAAAGACTCACCCTCGAGGAACGACTTAGTCGCCCTAGAGGGGAGGGACAATTAGCCTAACAGAGTTTACAACTAAACCCAACCACCACTCCTTGGGGGGACACCACAACAATCAAGCAATGTTCAACCAAACACGTGAAAAAGGACCACTGAATCGGGAGTAAATAAACAAATCAAGGTTTATTCAACAATAAATAACAACCAAATTCACAATGACAATTTAGATCATTATAATAAGGTGATTCCAGACACCCCAAAGCCTGGAATCAAAAATCACCCACAGGTAACCACTCACGTCACCCTGTGATATAGGGAAAACCTCTTCCCATCACCAAATTACCAGAAACTGGAAATAAATCAACAGTCAACACTGGCTTAAAATATACCACCCTTCCCACCACTCGTTCTGAGATGCCCCCTCAGAACGGTAAGAGTACAGATGCACAATTGAAGTATAAAGAACACAAGGACAAATGACAACCGAGTCACTCCCACTTCAAATTGCAACAGTCTCCAAATATTCAAACAACACCCCAGTTGTTGAATAACTATATCTGAAACTTCCCCAAAAGACCCAAATCCCAAACAATCTCCACCTAGAAGTTTTCACAGAACTTGCTCCGAATCATTTACAAAACGGAGTTGCTTTGAGCCGACCCCTCACAACAACATCCGCTATCATTGCAAGTCAATGAACCCTCTTCCCCTTCTAGTCGTGACGTAGCTTCCGCCCCACGCCGTACTAGTGGAAGTAAACAACAAACTCGCTTCGCGTGCAGCCTCCGCTTTCACGCCTCACTCTCCTTCGCTCGTTAGTTCACACGAACTGTCACTCCCCTGTGCAAACACAAAGTTAACACAATGTATGAAGAACACGAAAAGGTTTTCTTACCCCACCTTCTCGCTGTCATGGTCTCTCGTTCTCAGTCCCGGAGATTTCCACTCCAGATCCAAGCTTACCAGACCCACGCTGTCAAAAATTCGTAGGTAGGGAAAACACAAATCTCACATAAATCCCCATGTGACCCGTTTCCCTTCTCCCACTCTTCAGTCCCTCGAATGAAGAAGTCAGTCTCTGAATTCAACTCAGATAAGTGTAGATGAAACACAGTTCTCTCGGTGTCACATCACAACAGGTAGGTACCCTCAGATTCCACCCCTGTCCTGTTACGAGATTCCTCTGACTCATAAGCATTTAGCTCACTACACAAAGTCAGTCAAGTTCAGAGTCAATCTCCACTAAACTTTCGACAAATAACCCCAAGTCTCTCTGAGCCAGTGTGACAAATATCATCCTACGTAAGAATCAAACTATCTGTCACTACTGCTCCTGTTGCATGTCTCCCCTGCAACCAATGAATATCACACGACACCGCCTCTCGCGAGTGTGCGTGCAATTACCCTTCAACACCCCTCTGCCTCTATCAAATCCCACTCTGGATTGATAAGCCACTTCTCGAGTGATCTTCACACACGAACCCTAAGCGCGTTTCGCTTAGACTCTCACCAAAGCATCTATGCTAAACTCCAACAAAATCTCAGCCACCGTGACTGACGAAGAAACAATACTTGCAACTTGTGGAACCGCCACAATTGCAGAGGAGACGCCTCATGCGTCCCGCCACGTCGTTCGTTCAGCCTCGCACCGGACCTCGGGTCAGCGCAGCTTGTCAGGAACGACCAGGTGCTCGTCAGACGAGCGGAGTCCACCGGCGTAGACTCGAACGTCGATGTACACGAATAGGTAAGAACGCCCAGTAGACACTCAGTCAGCGGTCAAACACTCAGCATCCGTGTAATCAGCAGCTGCGCCACTCGCAACAGCTCTTAGTAGCAACCCAGTAGATTAGAGCAGCAGCCGAGTAGCAGCCGAGTAGCCTGCAACATATCATCATACGATCCCCGATAAGAGGCTATTTCTCTCCCCCCTTGAATTTACTCAATCAAGAATTCAACATCAGACCGATGTGCCCCGGCTCAGACGCCTTAGTTGAAAAATCCCTCCTCGCGCTTCCCAGGCGAGAGAAATTGAATTAAATATATCTCATATCCTCATGGAGTGAATCACTGAACATCCCCCAGTGAAAGTAGACATCTTTTCCATAGATTTACTTTAACTCCATGACATAATTCAATCAAGCGAGTGAATGACCTATTTCCCAATCCCGACAATAGCCCATCACTCTACACGCGGCAAAAGAGTACAAAAATGGCGAAACGGTTACCTCAGAAAAATCCGCCAGGCTGTGGTATGTCGGTAGAACTTTCGCTATAGCCATTTAGAAGAATCCCCTTCCCTTTCTCATGTGCCCCAAACCAGCTCGGTTTGACACAGAGAAACTCTCTGGCAAGCTAAACGCCTTGCCCACCACCCGTCGTGGCTTCATGGGCAGCGGGAGCTCCCGCTCCCACTACCGCTCCATCCAAGAGATGGCTATGATCTGCCTAGCCTAACGCTATCAGATTCCCGCCTGTGACTCTATCACGTGATCATTGCCCAACCGGTAATGAGTATTTTCCCGCTTCAAGAATTCGGCCCAATCACGGTCTCACAAACTTTCGCGGCTAAAGAACCGTGTTGAACTACAGGAAACCCCGTGCTGCATTCTTACAGACACCTGCACGTGGCACCCCGACACTCCGAGTGACGTCACACCCCCCTCCTGTCACTCAAATTCAACCCCGATGCGCCAAACGGCCGTTTGAACGCATTGACGAATGGACCTCATGCACGAGTCAGCAGCGAATGTGTTACGCGAGTTATCTCCCCTGAAATCAGGACCATGATCGAAGATGGCGACAATGGAAACAAAGCGAGTGACTGTGAGCGAACTGCAACGTTTCTTGCGAGACAGAGGTGTGGTTGTGGGTCAGAGTAAGAGGCAAGAACTTCTTGAACTTGTTGGGATAGCCAAGGACTTGGGTTTACCCGTAGATCCCGAGTTGTGTGTAGAAGATCGATCTGAAGTGATAGGCGAAAAACTGAGAGACGGCAACCTCGTGTTGTCCAACCCTGCACTTCTGTCTGGATCTTCGGACATTAGTATCTTACCAGACTTTTCTTTTGTGGATGTGTGCACCTACTTGATGGGGCATGGCGTGGGCATTACAGCCATCGAGCGCAAATCAATCATTTTCGACATTGGTGAGAGCATTAACATAACAGCGTATAACACGTTTGTTTCACGAATAATCAATCGGATACGCGAATCAATTTGTGCTACGACGTTCCTTCACTTGCATACAGTCACTGTAGCGCGTGTGTTAAATCAAACTCATATCAATCATTTTCGACATCGGTGAAGGCATTAACATAACCCAGCGCGTACAACACGTTTCTTCCACGTGTGATCAATCGGGTACGCAAATCAATGTGTGCTGCAATGTTCCTTCACTTGCGTATTATTCACTGTAGCGCGTGTGTTAAATCGAGCGCAACTCAATTATTTTCGACATGGGTGAGACCATTAACAAAACAGCGTAGAACACGTTTGTTTCACGAATAATCAATCGGATACGCGAATCAATTTGTGCTACGATGATTCTTCACTTGGGTATATTCACTATAATGCGTGTGTTAAATCGAACTCATATTCAATCATTGTCGACATTGGTGAAGGCATTAACATAACCCAGCGCGTACAACACGTTACACTGAAATGGTCGTTATCGGCAACATTTCCGGACACTGTACCTGAGGTACTCTGTCCGATCGGACAGAGTACAGAGTACCTCAGGTACAGTGTCCGGAAATGTTGCCGATAACGACCATTTTCAGCGTTACTTCCACGTGTGATCAATCGGGTACGCAAATCAATGTGTGCTACACTGTTCCTTCACTTGCGCATATTCACTGTAGCGCATGTGTTAAATCGAGCGCAACTCATTTATTTTCTACATCGGTGAGAGCATTAAATATCACTGGGTTTAAGTTGCAGAAGTAGGACAACGTCGTACGGACATGCAACAAGTTCGCCGGCCGGGACAGCGAAATAGATCTATTTCACTCAGAATGTCGATCAAAATAGGGCAATATAGGGCAACGTACTTATTTTTTAAAGCAGTGATTGATTAAATCATCATATTTTCTGTGACACTGAGACCAGACCATCAAAAAAATTAGCACTAGGCCTTGAATCAAATCGTCGTGCGAGATCTTACCTTGCTGCAAATGAACGAGTACTGCGTGATTGTGTTGACGTTCAACTGGTCAGCTGGGCGATTCCAGGCTTTTATTCAGTGAAGGCAACGATCTAGATGGTACATATTCTTTCCTGGTTTCACAAATGGAATGAATTTGACGCCAACACAGCGTTCAGGGTATCTATTATCCGTTTTACATAGTCCCCAAGCACAGCTCTTGGTAGTCAGCATTATGAAAGATTCGCGGTAATCTGGTCTGGAAAACAAGGGAAGTAACTCCCAGAGCCTCGATATGTGGATAAAGTCCATTCGGTTTCTGCACTGGCAATTCAATCACTCGTCATCACGAACTTTAATCACACATTTTCGTCGCGCCAACACGCGACAGACTTACCTCGCCTACCTATTCGATTCGTTGAAGACGGAAGGCCAGGGAAATGATAACCTTTACTTGTCCATACTTCACCTGACACCAGTGACTTTTTAGATAACCTTCAAAGGCTGATAGGCCATCAAGTCTCATACATACATACAGCCACACTTCTCTCTTTCCGTTCATTTATCCATCCATCATCCAATCATCCATCCATCCATGAGCCCGCCCGTCCGTCCGTCTATCCATTCGTGTATCCATCCATCCATCCATCCATCCATATATCCATCCATCCATATATCCATCCATCCATATATCCATCCATCCATCCATCCATCCATTTCGTCACCTCCTCAAGGTGTATTTCTTTCGTTGATCTTCACTCCATCTCTCCCAGGTCTCTTTTCTCATTTCCCCTTTCCAATCCTCTTCTCATCTTTCCATTCCAAATCCGTCCCCCAGCCTTCCTGTCCCAAGCCCTATCTTCCCCCAAAGCCTTCCCCCTCCTCCCCATCTCTCACCCTCCCTAACCCACACCCCACCCTTCACACCCTCCCCGTTCTCGTCTTCTGCTGTACCATTCTTCCATTTCCATATCCTGCCCCATCCACTGCATTCATTGCATCCTCCTGTAGCCCCCTCCCCATTTCCCCTTTCGTCTCTTTCTCTCTCCCCTTCCCCACTCCCTGTTCTCTGAGAGAGAGAGAGAGAGAGAGAGAGAGAGAGAGAGAGAGAGAGAGAGAGAGAGAGAGAGAGAGAGAGAGAGAGAGAGTGTGTGTGTGTTTATACACTTGTCTGCCCATCCGTCCTTCTGCCTGCCTGCCTGGTTGTCCCTCTGTCTGTCCGTCCGTCCGTCCGTCCGTCCGTCCGTCCGTCCGTCTGTCTGTCTGTCACACACACACACACGCACGCACGCACGCACGCACACACGCACGCACGCACGCACGGGAACCTGTGAAGGCAGAGCCGGAGAAACGTTAAAAGCTCAACTTGGCGCGTTCATCCATAGCCTGGCTGCATGCTCCCCAGGGAGTTGCATGCTCCCCAGGGAGTTGCATGCTCCCCAGGGAGTTGCATGCTCCCCAGGGAGTTGCATGCTCCCCAGGGAGTTGCATGCTCCCCAGGGAGTTGCATGCTCCCCACGCAGCCTGGCTGCATGCTCCCCAGGGAGTTGCATGCTCCCCAGGGAGTTGCATGCTCCCCAGGGAGTTGCATGCTCCCCAGGGAGTTGCATGCTCCCCAGGGAGTTGCATGCTCCCCACGCAGCCTGGCTGCATGCTCCCCAGGGAGTTGCATGCTCCCCACGCAGCCTGGCTGCATGCTCCCCAGGGAGTTGCATGCTCCCCAGGGAGTTGCATGCTCCCCAGGGAGTTGCATGCTCCCCAGGGAGTTGCATGCTCCCCAGGGAGTTGCATGCTCCCCAGGGAGTTGCATGCTCCCCAGGGAGTTGCATGCTCCCCACGCAGCCTGGCTGCATGCTCCCCAGGGAGTTGCATGCTCCCCACGCAGCCTGGCTGCATGCTCCCCAGGGAGTTGCATGCTCCCCAGGGAGTTGCATGCTCCCCAGGGAGTTGCATGCTCCCCAGGGAGTTGCATGCTCCCCACGCAGCCTGGCTGCATGCTCCCCAGGGAGTTGCATGCTCCCCACGCAGCCTGGCTGCATGCTCCCCAGGGAGTTGCATGCTCCCCAGGGAGTTGCATGCTCCCCAGGGAGTTGCATGCTCCCCAGGGAGTTGCATGCTCCCCAGGGAGTTGCATGCTCCCCAGGGAGTTGAGATAATGTTGAGAGATGATGACAGTAGCCCGATGACCAGGGAATAAAAGTATGCGGTTTGAGCACCTATCCATAGCAGGAAAGTCGCTACGTGAAAGTAACTTTGCCTCTACCCTATCTGCTTGCATGCCCACGCTACCTCACAGTTTTTGAAATAGTCCACTTTATGTTTGATTTGTAACATATACCTCCCTTCGCACTCGGCGGCCTAGGAAATCTCTCTCTGTGTGTCTGTCTGTCTGTCTGTCTCTCTCGCTGTCTCTCTATCTCTGTCTCTCTCTCGCTGTCTCTCTATCTCTGTCTCTCTATCTCTGTCTGTCTGTCCGTCTGCCCGTCTGCCCGTCTGTCCGTTCGTCCGTCCGTCCGTCTGTCTCCCTCTCTCCCTCTCTCCCTCCTCTCTCTCTCTCTCCCTTCCTCCTTCCCGCCCTCCCTCCCCCCCCCCCCCCCCCCCCCCCCCGCGCACACACACACACAGACACGCACACACACGCACGCATGCACGATCCACGGGCATTTATTTGTTTCTCACTACCAAACTGTGATTCATTCCAAAAGACACCTCAAGTATATAGGTAACAAATTGACCTAGGATTCCACACGACAATAAAGAATGCATGTGTCTGAAAGAACCAGTCGAAGCAGAATAAAGATACTGAGTAAACAAGCAGGTGGGCGTGCATTCTAGTAAACTAGAGATTTCGCCTACCGGCAAAAGTATCTCTAGCACAGTTCACATCACGTGATGGAAGGTTTTTGGCCAATTTATTCATACGGAGGTCACACGAGAGGCTTGTGGGATAGCCAATGTGCTCCCTCACATACGCCGTTAAAGTAGTTCTAAGGCTATTTCGCACAAAACTCTTAACTTACTCTTGTTGAGACAACAAACAAGCGTTTATTCGATACAATAAAATGTTTGTGTTGAAATGGAAACAAGTTTTGACATCTGAATGATTTGTGTAAAAAGTGGAGAGAAAAATAGTATCAGAACGAACTATTTTTGCGCAAGGCTGTAATGCGAAGGGTCAAGCCTATTACGCATTCATTGCGAACTGTGCCAGAGTCAATACTCGGGTTTACAGAATGGTGGGCGTGTTCAGAGGCGTGTTCAGAAGGCGACGAGTACTCAGTGAGTTCGCGCGAGCTGAGCAGCGCTTGCGCCGTGAAACGGCTTGTTCAGGACGCGTAGCGCTGCAAAGTGCTGCATGTGATTCGGCGCTTTGCAGCGCTGCGCCTCCTGAACAAGCCGCTGTTCAGGAGGGAAGCTTGGCGAGTGCACGCGTGAGATCGCGATCCTCGCCCTCCTGAACACGCCTCAGGTCACGAATACCTCAGCGGTGTCGTCAGGCGAGGCATTTCGCAAGGTGCACTACATCCGGTTTGATGGTGCAAATCGCGTACTTGCCTCTCTACCTGCGTGCATTGCTTGGGAGGTTCGCAGTCCGTCTGTTCGCGAATTTCCACACTGCCCTGCGATTCGGATAACATTGCTAGACTCCGAGGGTATTTCACAAGACTCCTACCTCATGACAGGAGAGAATACGCGGGGTGAATCAGTGGGCTTCTTCGGCAACCGAACTGACTCCTTGTTCTGCGAGGAAACACCAGTCGCACAGTTGTGTCAACGACTTCATTTCGTCTCTTCCACGTCGCTCGTAGTGACTTCTCGAGCGAAACACTCAACCCGGACGTTGCTGACCTAGGGTAACGCTCTCCACGGTGCTGTTCTAACGTTGAGTCGGTGTCGTCTGCTCGTATATACTGACAGTCTCCTTCCGAGGCAGAGATTTGTCGAAATTGTCGACGATTCGTGCGCATTCATGCTTTTTCGAGTAATCCCTCCAGCAAGCATTCGTCTAGTCTCAGTGCTGGCATAGTGGAGTAAAGGCTTATTCTGTCGGAATCGTCGAAGCGAAACAGCTGCAAAAGAAGCAAAAGACGGCCGCCATAACGTGACATCTGCCTGTGGGGAGTTCAGTCGGTGCGTGTGGACTGTGATCGAGCAAAGCGGTTCACTGACAAAATTCTCGTTTGAAGAGCAACGTGATTCAGAGACTGTAGACCCGTACTGACGATTTTGCCAAAGAAGACCACTGTGTCTGCTTTGCGTCTCTGAAACTTCTGTTGCAGGTTGACGGAAACGCATTGTATAAACATTTCCCTTCCATTCACCTGCAAACATGACCTCACCCTACGCCAGGCACACTCAGAATGCGCCGAATACAATGGATGACCCGACTATGGACCATCAGGGCGGTGGCGGGAACATTCAACAGGGAAGCGCTTGGAGACAGCCTGCTTCACTGGATCCCGGCGCGCATCAGAGCTGGAAGGCGCGACTTGACCTGGCGTTTCAGGAGGACATTCCACCTCCTCTGCGCTGCCTCATGATCGCCTTCTGCGTGTTCCTGGTGCTGCACATTGCCCTCCAGATCCTCAACGTCGTGGCCACGGGTTTGTTTTATGACCAGTTTCCTGGGGTGATCGCATCCTCCGTCTTCACGGCGATGCTGGTCTCCATCTGTGCCTACCTCTTCTGGTATCGTCCTCTCTACGCCGCCTTCCGCGACCGCAGCAGTTTCGACTACGCCTGCTTCGTCCTTGTCTTCTTTGGGCAGCTGGCCTTGTACGCGACGCAGTTATCGGGCGTCGTCCCCGTGTGGCCCGGGTTTTTAAATGATCCAGTATACCATTACGACGATTCGCCGTACGAAAGCATCAGTACGTTAATTCTCTCTCTCGGCATCCTGGAGTGCTTTCAACTTTTTCTGGGAGTTATCCTCTACTGGGTCACCCTATGCTTCTGGTTTTCTCCCCTCCAAAACCCAATAAGGCTCTAACAAATTTAGCTATTTCCCTTACACCCCAACCCATCCTACTCCACCCGTTTCCATCCCGTTCCACCCCATCCCACTTTTACCCCAACCGCACTTCCTGCCCCCAACCTTTCAACCTTCTCCAGCCCTCCGTTGCTCAACATTAACAGAGGGTGCTTGTGGCTTTGGCTGTAACAGGTGAATTTAGTTTTTCCGCTGCATCGGTATCAATTCAGATTAGAGTGGTAGAATTGTCATGAAGTCACGCATTAATCACATGATTACTTACTTACCTTGTACGGTTGTGGGGGTAGACCTGCCGCCTTGTTCCCATGGACTGCCAAGAACGTGCACACTCTCTTCTCCAGCCATATTCATCCCCGAGACGTGCACAAAATGAAAAGACAATTTCGGTCAATTCACCAGCAGCATGGTTTAATTCACGTGTAGGAGTTGGGGTGGTCCTGGTTTTGTTCGCGTGTAGGAGTTGGGGTGCTCCTGGTTTTGTTCACGTGTAGGAGTTGGGGTGGTCCTGGTTTTGTTCGCGTGTAGGAGTTGGGGTGCTCCTGGTTTTGTTCACGTGTAGGAGTTGAGATGCTCCTGGTTTTGTTCGCGTGTAGGAGTTGGGGTGGTCCTGGTTTTGTTCGCGTGTAGGAGTTGAGATGCTCCTGGTTTTGTTCGCGTGTAGGAGTTGGGATGGTCGAGAAAGGATCACTTTGAATGTGAAGTCCTTTGTGAGCGTCCAAGTGCATGGGAAGTTAAAGTCCCTATTTAGAAAAAGACCTAGTGATCCGCCAAAATGAGGGAGGGGGTGGGGGTGGGGATGCGGTGATATGGGGGGGATTATGAAATCAAGCATGATGAGATTTTATTTTGTCTTTCTTAAAGTTTGGTATCAATACTTTATCGTGCACTTTTTCTATATGCAAACTCTGAGAAAATATGTTTAATTTACTTACGACAGCGTTATAATGCCGACAGAAAAACAACTTTCGGAGGCTATTTACTCTAATTTAAGATCTAGAGGTCATACATTGTCATACATCTTCTGTAAAAATCTCATACGTGGCCTAGTTTTTTGTTTTCTTGGCGATTGGATGTGTGTCAATGCACATGATTTTTAATAACACAAAACAAATAGAAACATTCACATTTAGGACTTAAGTTTAATTTTCACTGAGACGGTCACCTACGTTTCGAACATCACAGAGTGAGAGGATGGTAATGTTTTATGACGATATTTCTCCTTGTGTTCGTCAACTATATGGCACTTGACTTTGACACAACCGTGTTGTCATCGGTCCCCATTCTGAAAGTCCAACTTCACAATGACTGTGCTCCTCTTGTAAAGATTCCACGACCAGCCATCTTGAATCACTGGATTGTGGGTGTGGTAGCGCAGTTATCTCCAAACCACGATTCATCGGTACCATCTGACGAACAATTGACAACAACTTTAATAGACGCGCTCCATTCTCCGAAAACAAAGAAGGAAAAGAACAGTAACATAAACGTTGTGAAATTGTGTGCTTCAAGACTGAATCAGTACAGAAATCCGAAAAGTTTAAAATTTGCTGCTGTCAGGAATGATCTTATTCTGAAAATGAGCAAAGATATGAGCGTGAGCTGAAACATGCTTGCATACGGAAATGTATGTCTGTGTCGCGCCCTCATGTGACCGTGTTCTCCATCCAATGTGTACATATGATGTGAGTTTGCATCTCAATAGGACGACGACAACAACAACAACAACAACAACAACAACAACAACAACAAGGACCATGCATGTCCCTCGGGCTGGAAGCCTGCAAAAGAAGCAGAGGCTCAACCCAGCTGCAAGATGTCTACGAAAAATTCGTGAGTCACCCAATAGACCTGCACATTGGTTCTGTTTTACTTCTTTTTCATACTTGTTGGTCTAACATTGTCTGTGGTGGGGTGAATATGAACTTACTACACGGTTGTTGGCAACTAAATCGGAAAAAAATATTGTTTGTTAATTGAACTTGACATGTGACCACGGACAGTTTCCCTCCTGTCGTTCTCGCGCGCTATGCCTAAATTGTTAAGATACAAGAGACAAATTTGATGCTTTCTCTAAATTAAGGCATCTGATTGCAATGGTGCAATATTCATTCTGTTGACTTTGTTATGCCTATCGAGGCAACCCTTGGTGTGAATAATTTCGAGTAAGTATAAGGCAGCAATGAGTCTTTTTCTAACATTAGGAAAACACAACCCAGAGACAGGCTGAGATCACCACCACCAATCCCAAGCCTGGCTCCCCTGAGGTCCACGCATTTCTTTGATAAGGAGGGACTGTCCGCAGGTCGAGAGAGACTCCCATCCCATCTGGGGTAGACACCACTGTCACCACGGTCTTGGGTTGGTCCAGGCCATTATCATCAGGCCTCGGACCAGCCAGGAGCTCCTATACCCATGGGTATATTAATAACTTAGACATGCTTGCCTTTACTTATATTGTTGCCGAGTTGTCTGCTGTGCTACTTTCA
>JAWQFJ010002156.1:135160-160715 GCA_034096865.1 Theodoxus fluviatilis | reverse complement strand
CTGCACATAGACAATATTCCCTGCGTTCCGTTGAATCTGCTTCATCTCTGCTACGCTGTAGCAGGGTCAGGAGTTTCGATTGGTCGGTTTCTTTAATTATTTTTAAAGCACGTTACCATTAAAAGTAGAGGGTTTTGGAGGCCCCCTTTGAATACACGAATCCCCAATATTATTTCACACTCAAATTTATCACTCTTGAACGAAGAAACGACTTAATAAAAGCATTAGGGTCGAAAATCCATTAATAACAAAAGGGAGGTAACCATCACCAGTCATAGAGGAAGGTCAAGGAAATCCAAACATGTGTGTCGTCTGCTAAATTGTTACTCTCATGGGTATAAATGCCGACGTTTACTACAAATATCAAACCAAGACATACAATCCACTCTGCCACGGTGATGAGAGCACGAAAACATTTATTTCTTCGAAATTTGACAGCAATCGGCACGTATTCCACTTCCATGTTATGTAAACTCCATGGTTCGAAGCATGTTTACCGTGGAGTGACTTCCAATTAGTTGTGTTTAGTATGAGCCAATCAAATGCGGCTACGAGTTCTGTAGTTTCATCGTTGCTAGGCACAGCAAACGCTCTAGCTGCTGTGCGACCTTTGACAGGAAGTTGACCTCTGCCACTGGGTGAAACGTCACCAAAGATTGTGTATGAATGATTTTCCACCCTAATACTTTTATTATGTCGTTTCTTCGATCAATAGTGATAAATTTGAGTGTCAAATAATATTCGAGATTCGTGTATTCAAAGGGGACCTCCAAAACTCTCTACTTTTAATGGTAACGTGCTTTAAAAATAATTAAAGAAACCGACCAATCGAAACTCCTGACCCTGCTACAGCGTAGCAGAGATGAAGCAGAGTCAACGGAACGCAGGGATTACAGCTAGTGAGTGTCTGTGCTCTGCAGTAGACTACGAAGTTGGCGATGCTCGGTACTCAGCCTCATTCTGGTACCAAAGATCCCATAATAGGTCTTTGCTGGTACACAATTTGTGTGTACCACGTGACACGCAAATCAGGCCGCGAAAGTACGCAATCGGGAGAGGTCGATTCATGCAGCCCATGTGTAATACATAGAAGCAAATATATAAAAACAAATAAGAACCCAAAACAATAATCAGCGATATCCCAGAAGCAGCAGATCAAGATAAAGCGGATTTAAGATAAAATCTCCACCGCTGCAAATTTTACGGGGTTTATATTTTAGCCCATCGTTCTTCTTGTCAAACCACCGGCACATTCCCGCCACGTGGACAAACATATTCTCTGTACTTTAGAGAGTTCGTAATGAAAAACTTCCGGTGCATGCGTAGAGACTGTGTCTCCATAGCGATCCTTACAACAATGTTCCAGCCCAGTCGATCACGCATCTAAACTCTAAGCTTTGCGCTATGGGGGATTAAGTAACCAGGACTTTACGTAGCCTCAGTGCGACATTCTTGAGCGAAATAGTATTCACACCTTGTGAATCCCACTGGAGTTGTGTCTTTTCTTTGGATGGTGAAAGTTCACTCGTCCAGGAGAGTCGCAGCCAGTGATCGATGAGCAAGTCGTGCACCTTGACGAGATCTCTGTGACAGCAATCGTCATACCAACAAGGACGGATATATTTGGGACTGTTTCAGGAAGGCAGACGGAACAGGCAAAATGGGAGATAAGGGAGGAAAAACCGATATGGAGAGGATTGGCCTCTTCTCCGAAATGGGTTACGTTACCGTCGGCGACAATTATATCACGCCTAAGTGTAAGTCACTGTACTGTTCCATGCAAACACTATTGGGATTTTTGATAATAGACCTTGGTTCATTCTATATCTATGAGTCATATTATGCCTGTGTTAGAAAAAAATTATATAATTTACATATGTATGTTCATTTAATGAAGCAACTCCTTCAATAAATTAGTTTTCAGTCAATTATACTAAGTTTGCTCTACGAATGTCGAATAGTTAGACTGTTGTCTGCATCATGAAGAGTTTCAGAGACCCACATAAAACAATGCATTCACTTTGTGTGTGTGTGTGTGTGTGTGTGTGTGTGTGTGTGTGTGTGCGTGTGTGTGTGTGTGTGCGTGTGTGTGTGTGTGTGTGTGTGTGTGTGTGTGTGTGTGTGTGTGTGTGTGTGTGTGTGTGTGTGTGTGTGTGTGTGTGCATGCATGCATGCATGTGTGTGTGTGTTTGTGTGCATGCATGCACATTTATGCATACTAAATTATAGAAGTGTCTGTCTCTTTGTGCAAGGATTCATGCATGTTCATGTGCATCCATCCAATCCATCCTATTGATCTAACTTTGAGGCTATTACCATATGTGTGCCTCTCTCTCATTACAGCCCACATTTAAGAAAACCACCAAACTTGCTAAGTTAATCATATGATCATGCTTCCATGAATGTTTCAGGACAGGCAAATATATATCTTAATCTTTGCTGTGATCTCCCACAGTAAATTTCAACGATGCTGCAACAAAGGGCAAACAGCTGCTCCCCGGAGGAAGTAAGATCCGGTCTGCACTACAGCATGGCTACTTTGCAGACAAGTACATTCGAGTCATGGATGGTGAGGCCTACAGCGACCCCATCAAGTTGCGTCGATTGACACGACTGGAGGCCATGAAGCAAAACCTTGGCAAACCCTTCCTTCCCAGCAGTGGTAACAAGATGATGTGAGTGGCCATAGCAAAACTGCTTGACAGTAGCAATGACATGATATGATATGATATGATATGATATGATATGATATATGATATGATATGATATGATAGGATATGATATGATATGATAGGATATGATAGGATATGATATAATATGATATGATATGATATAATATGATATGATATGATATGATATGATATATGATATGATATGATATGATATGATATGATATGATATGATATGATAGGGTATGATATGATAGGGTATGATAGGGTATGATATGATTTGATATATTATATGTGATAAGAATGATTGTGATAGATGATGGATAGAGGAGGATGTAGTGGTGTTGGTGATAAGGGAGGAGGAGGAGGAAAAGAAAAAGGAGGAGGAAAAGGAAAAGAAGGAGGAGGAGAAAAAGGAAAAGGAGGAGGAGGAAATCTGGGGAAAATGATGATGATAGAGTAGGAGGAGGAGGAGGAGGAGGAGGAGGAGGAGGAGGAGGAGGAGGAGGAGGAGGAGGAGGAGGAGGAGGAGGAGGAAGAGGAAAAGGGAAGATGGAAAAGTAAAGGAGGAGGAGGGAGAGGAGGGGGGGGGGAGGAGCAGATGATGATGGTGATGACAGTAACAGTAATGACATTGTTGACAAAGAAAAGGAAGGGGTGAGATGGGGGAGAGAAAGTGACATCAAATATATGTGAGAGACTGCCTGGATCTGTGGTGGTTTTCCCATTTCCATACTCATGATGGCAGCATCTGTCATAGCTTCAGCACAAAGTTCTCTGTCAGTTACAACAGATGGTGGAAGTGATCTCCACCAAATATTTTTTTTAAGAAAAGGAAATGGTAAACTCTATTAACTCACTGGATTACAAGCTTTCTGATTTACCATCTGACGAGATATTGCATGAGATTAGCCTTATTGCTGCTATCATAGAGATCAGGGATGAAATATACCACAGGAAATTTCCATTGCACTTTTGACAATGTGTAGTGTATGGTACCTAAATGCTGACAGGGTCTTGCTGAATAACTCCTCTGAATACTTCTGTACAGGTGTGGTCCTCTGTATACTTTTGTACAGGTGTGGTCCTCTGTATACTTTTGTACAGGTGTGGTTTGGGAACGCACTTTGGCACCATCGGAGGTAACATCTCACACTTCAGTCCAGAGCCGCGGCCAGGCCAGGCCGGCAAGCCATCGGGCAAGAACATCTTGGTCAACCCAGGCAAGAAAGGCACTGGCTATGGGTAAGCTGGCTTGGCCAACTTTCACTCTGTCTTCATTGCACATGTGATGTGTTGGTGCCAATAGGGAACTAGTCGCTCCAGAGGTTTCCATTTTACCTTGAGTCTGGATTTGTTGGGATTTTCGTGTGTCCACTGATGGGACAAGTCTTCTTGGGTTTTGATGTAGATGACTTAAATTCTGACTAAGCCCTTCGGTCTTGGTTTTCCAGTGTGACCAAAACCAGCAGATTTATGCAGAAAATTCTATGGTACTTCTATATCATTTCTGACTTTTGTTTTATGACAGAGGATTCATTTAGATGCATAGGTTATAGTGTTTGATATAAAATTGTGATGGGAGGGACTTTGAATCAATAACTGGACTTGCAAAGGAATTGGGTCTAATCATTCATATGATTTACATAGTTATTTGGCCTGATCTCACAACAACAACAACAACAAAACTGTTTGCTTTAAAAAATGATAATGGCAAAATCTATTGTCCTTCACATGAAATGACTAAAGTTTATTTTCAACTTTGCAGGTACTGTTTTTTCATTTCTTGGTGACTTTCTGCAGTGGTTGACACTGGTTGTGAAAAATAGTTATTGTGTTGATTATCTCATTTTTCTCTTATTCCATTGAAATTAACTGATCAGACAAATTTGTCTGTGCAAAGAAGTATAAGTGATAGGCTGTGGTAGTGAATGGGGGAGTTTCAAGCAGGCCCCTGTACAGATTGAATGGTTGGCTTTTCAGATACATGCAGGTCACATTGGGCAAGTATCCCACCAACCTGTCTGAGAATTACCAGGCCACTCGGGACAGGGCCAGGGTTGGTAAAAGTTCTCCATAGAAGTGTGTGGCTCTTGCTGCTCAATTCCTCCTCCGACTTTTCACTCCCACCTCTCCAACTTCCCTGCCTCATCATGGCGTTTGGAATACTATCTATACAAGTGTGTTCGTGTGTGTGCCACTCTCTAACTCTGAACTGATTTTGCACCAAGCTGTGGAAATCAAGACTTAGTCATATGTTGCCGGGGTTGTTGTATTTTTTTCAGCTTGTTTATTGGACTCACCATGTGTGGCCTTGCGTAGACCATGCGCTGCAGTGAGCAATGCTGAATGCAGAACAGCTGGGCTTGGCTCATTCCACTTGAGGAGGAATTCTTGTGCTTTTGTAGCAGAGTTCATGGAAGAGGTAGTCTCTGTTTCATTGTACCAGCTTCTGCAGTGAGCTTTCTCAGTGCTGCAAATGCATATTTCTCCCCAGCAATGCATTCCTTGTTTCCAGGTACTCATTCTAGCATTTCCTCACATTAAAAAAACTTGACAGTTTCTCTTGTAAAATGATAAGGGACTCTTACTTTTTTTGCTCTTCTTTGAAGTTGCAGGTCAGAAACAGGAAGAGTTGAAAAGAATCATTGATGATGCAATATCTATGTCTTCACTTCTGACTTACCAACTTTCTTGCTGTCTCCCTGCATTCTGTCAAGATGAGATTCTGACTAGGGTTCATACTCTACTGGCAAAACGGTTTCTAAGAACTACACAGGGAGTGAGGAGAACATGATTTTCTTCACTTTGACTTGCAGACATTTGGTGCTCAAAGCAAAGTAGCATGAAGATTTGAAGCATAGGTCCTTTCACTCATCTGCCAGTTGACAGTATCTTGGTACAAGTTTCATAAACGCCAATGTTCTGAGAGTTGTTATTGCTCCAGTTTCATGAGCTCTTGATTGTCAGTTTCATTCGAGGTCCCTGTGGAGAAGGCTGTCTTTACCTCGGAGACCCAGATTGCATCATTTGTGTCCATGGCACTTAGCTCTTTAAAGTAGAAGTTTTTGTTGTTTTTTGTGTGTGTTTTTTAAAGCACTTGCAGTCTTCTTACACTTGTTAATAGTGTTTCTGATCATGTGGTTTTCCCTGCAGCATTTGATTTCAGTCCAGCTGACTACTTACAGCACTGCAGTCTTTGCATTATTCACATCATCTGCTGTTCTGAAGACTGTTAGTCATGTCACATAAACGCCTAGTAACAAAGGTTGTTACAACATTGCAACATTTTATTCAGTGAGCTTGCTTGGAAATGGTTTCCAGGAAAAACAAACAAGAGACATGCAATAGTTCTTGACCAGCAAAAATGCAAAAGAGAGTTGTACACATTTTTGACTCACATGCGAAGCAAAAGTGAGTCTATGTACTGAGCCGTGTCGTCCGTCCGGGCGGGCGTCCGTCCGTCCGTCCGTCCGTCCGTCCGTCCGTCCGTAAAAAACTTAAACGTTGGATTTTTCTCGGAGACTATTAAGTCTATCAACACCAAATGTGGCATGATGGTGTATGATGACAAGACCTCAAAAAACATACATAGTGACTTGACCTTGCTTCAAGGTCAAGGTCACAGGAGCCATAAATGTGGTCTCAAAAACAGTCATTTTTCACATTTTCCCAATTTTCTCCCATGTTATTGAGAATGGCGACCTTAGCTACAAGTGGTATATAGGTCAAAGCAAGCCCTATCTTTTGATACCAGTTTGGTTGACCTTGCTTCAAGGTCAAGGTCACAGGAGCTCTTCAAAGTTGGATTGTATACCTATTTTGAAGTGACCTTGACCCTGAACTATGGAAGATAAGTGTTTCAAACTTAATAATTATGTGAGGCACATGTTATACTTTCATCATGAGACACATTTGTTCACATATCATCAAGGTCAAGGTCACTTTGACCCTTATGAAATGTGACCAAAATGTGGTAGTGAACCACTAAAAGTGACTATATCTCATGGTAGAAAGTGCCAATAAGCACCATTGTGCTTTCTATGTCTTGAATTAACAGCTTTGTGTTGCATGACCTTGGATGACCTTGACCTTGGGTCAAGGTCACGTGTATTTTGGTAGGAAAAATGTGTAAAGCATTTCTTTGTGTATGATGTCATTGGTAGGTTTAGTTGTTTGACCTTGACCTTGAAGGTCACCTGAAGGTCAAGGTCATGTAAAGGTCAAGGTCAAGCATGTGAGTCGTATGGGCTTTGCCCTTCTTGTTCATGAATGGATTGATGTCCCTCCATAAATGAACATCAGGGTCAACCCTGAGCTTGACAGTCTTTCAAGATGCATTTGGCTCATGACTGAACCTTTTCAAGTAGACAGTATACAAAGTCCATTTTATTTTGACATAAGATGCACATGACTTTGAAACTGACCACCTGGAAGTAGACACTTAAAAAACTCAATGTTGCCAATGTTGGACCAGTGGGAGATGGCATAAATGGACCATGAAAAGACCTATGGGTCAAGCAGTGAGTGTCTGGTTTCTTGCAGTCTTCAAATCAGCAGAATTCTGGGTTTCTTGCTGTGTGCGCCGCAAGAGCCTAGTCCCTCTGACTTGGTTTGGGAATTGTGTGTCTGACCTTCATGTGTGCTTTTTCCCTTGCTTGTCTCTAGCTATCAAAACATCACCATTGGTAAATACCCTGACTACCCCAACCCTGGAGACAAATACGCAGATTCTGCCAACATCCAGGTTGGTAGAAACAGTCTGCATGTTGCTCAGATTGTGGATTTTTAAAGATGAATCACCATGACAAATATGGTCACCAAGTTTATTATTTGTGTTGTTATGGTTATGGTTGTTATGGGGGTTGCTTTTTGTTGTGTTTTTTCATGGGTGTCAAGACTGCTTTTGTAGTTGTTTAAAAGTTGTCTTCTTGTACAGTGATAGTGAGTTTTAACATACAGTGCCAAAACCCTGTTTCATCTTCAAGTCATCATATTATCAACATCATTGTCATGTATATATAGCCATGAAGATAAACATCACCACTCTGTCAGGCATTTTTAATAGGATGATGATACATCACCCTGGATTTAGTAGTAATAGAAATGAAGACAATGTGTGCATTTTGTTTCTGAAATAATGAGGAAAGAAGGATGGAAAACAATCTAGACTCCATGAGTGTGTGAGCTTGTTTTCAATATTCTAAGTAGATGTAGTGAGTGTGAAGTCATATGAAATCATGCATGTCTGTCAGATGTTCTTTCCTTTCTTGTCTATGATGGCATGTCACTCTGATTCCAAACCTGCATGGTATGCTGCAGTCAGAATTGACATGAATCTTGTCAAATGTCATCTTCACAAGGAAATGGAAATGGGACTTTAATTATATGGTTGTAAAACTGAATACCAGTTTATTTCAAATTGATTGTCTCATTTCATCATTTGACTCATTTGATGTGTTTTACATCAATTAAGTCAAGTTAGTCTAACAGTGAGATCTTCTGTGCATTTATACAATGTGTGCTGTGTTTTGCTTCTACTAACAGCCAGTGCTCATGTGGCTTGGATATTCTAGCAGTCTCATGATTGGTTCATGCGCATGTGAATAATACCTTTGTACCCATAAAGGATTTCCTAGAAGTTTAGAGGTTCCCATTGGACCATTTTTTTGTCTGTTTCAGTACATAGCTATACAAGAAACTACTTTACTTGCATGCAGAAATGGATGTTATTCAACTTATCAATCTTGGTGCCAGTGTGGTAAAGGTTTTTACATTAAATGTTAAGAAAATGATTATGTCACTACTGGTTTACAGCATGCTTTATGAATTTATTATTTGTATGATGAATGGACAAATTCTTGACAATAATAAAAACAAACAATGAAATTAAAAAACTGTCACTGGAAGCGAAAGAATATTTATGAAGACCATCAGGAGGAAGCAAAGGAATTTTTTCACTCAAGCTTTACATTAGACAAGGGGAATAGAGCACCTCACAGAATATGGAAACATTGTGGAAAGTGAAACAAAAGGAGACAGCAAATGGTATATCTTGGGGGAGGAGCAATAAACAACCACCACCAAGCAAAATGTGATCAGCCAAGAGCAGGGGTGACTGGAGGGCAACACTGGTCAGTGTCTGGTCTAGGCTTGGCATCCAAGGGAGGAGGAGGAGGAGGAGGAGGAGAAGGAGGAGGAGGAGGAGGAGAAGGAGGAGGAGGAGGAGGAGGAGGAGGAGGAGGAGGAGGAGGAGGAGGAGGAGGAGGAGGAGGAGGAGGAGGAGGAGGAGGAGGAGGAGGAGGAGGAGGAGGAAGAGGAGGAGAACGAGGAGGAGAACGAGGAGGAGAACGAGGAGGAGGAGGAGGAGAACGAGGAGGAGGAGGAGGAGGAGGAGGAGGAGAGGAGGAGGAGGATCTATGAGATCCTTGTGTGTTATTAAGCACTTCAGTTTATTTTATCTTGCTGACTTATTGAAGACAGTGAATGATATCAGACAAATACTTTTCATTCAGTTTGTGCAAATATATTGAAGTGAAAGTGTTGTGTGTTTTTACCCCCAAATGTTGCATTGCTGTCCAAGTAGGACACCATTGTGCCTGGTGCATGATGGGAGACCCACTGTGTGCTGCAGAAAGAGATTGCTGCCCACAAGGCGGCGTGCAAGGGCGGTGCCTTCAGACTCAACATGCACCCTCAGGACTTCTTTGATACCAACCCCTACAAGTCTGACAAGAACTTTCCTTCCAAGGAGAAGGGCCTCAACCCTGACCGGGACCTCAAGCCCTTCAAGCCTAGTTCCCCTGGAAAGAGGGTGAGCGTCTACACACAGCACATGTGGGGATCAGGCTCCTAGGGCAAAGAAGGTAGTGGAGTAAAGTGGAGTCAAAGATGTGCATTTTGTACCAAGTCATGCAGTAGCTGTATGATATGTGGGCATGAGATTCAGAAGGCACTTGAATTAATGTGACTGTGCATGACAAATGAGGTTAAAGTCAGGACAGCTTTCCTGCAAACATCCTGCAAATTCAGTCACCATGCAAGGGGCTGAGTTATGTATTGTTTCTGTTGCTTCACACTAAATTAAAGTGAGAGATTAATAATCTGTGCCAAAAATATGGTGTTTCCTCTTGAATTTGTTTCTAAAAGTTGAATTATTTTCAGTTTGAAAAATCTTATTTTGTTATTGTTAACACTTTAGTCTGGATTTATCATGCACCTCCAATACCTGATATGTGTGATATGATTTAGAAGGCACTGGAATGAGTAGCTATATGATATGTGTGGTGAGATTTAGAAGGCACTGGAATGAGTAGCTATATGATATGTGTGATATGATTTAGAAGGCACTGGAATGAGTATCTACATGATATGTGTGATGTGATTTAGAAGGCACTGGAATGAGTAGCTATATGATATGTGTGATATGATTTAGAAGGCACTGGAATGAGTATCTACATGATATGTGTGATGTGATTTAGAAGGCACTGGAATGAGTAGCTATATGATATGTGTGGTGAGATTTAGAAGGCACTGGAATGAGTAGCTACATGATATGTGTGATGTGATTTAGAAGGCACTGGAATGAGTATCTATATGATATGTGTGGTGAGATTTAGAAGGCACTGGAATGAGTAGCTACATGATATGTGTGATGTGATTTAGAAGGCAATGGAATGAGTCTATATATGATATGTGTGATGAGATTTAGAAGGCACTGGAATGTGTATCTACATGATATGTGTGGTGAAAATTAGAAGGCATTGGAATGAGTATTTATATGATATGTGTTGTGAGCTTTAGCAAGCACTGGAATGAGCTACATGATATGTGTGGTGTGGTGTAGAAGACACTGGAATGAGTAGCTACATAAAATGTGATGATGAGGTTGTGACACTAAGGCCAGGAAAAGGGGCAAAATTAACAACAACAATTCACTTATAAAGCGAGAAGAGAGAGAGAAAGAAAAATATAGATTTATAGAATCAAGTTACTTTTGGACACTTTGAAGGAAAGAGGACTGGTGTTACGATTAGACTGCTGAATTAGGTAATTGTTTTCAGTAAACTGCACACTGTGGTTAAGCTACCATAGTGAGCAACTTTTCTTCAATAAATCTGTCCATCAGCCATTGCAAAAACTCTGTAAAAATGTCCATGAACTACTCATGTCTTTACACTGTACTTTGTCAACACATGTTTGCTGCACAGCCTGGAGGTTGCAAGTTGGGAACATTTGATCCCTACCCACCCCACTCCAATGACCCCTACACTGGCAAGGTCAAGTTGAGGCCAGTCCAAGTTGTAAACAAGATAGGAAAGGTCTTCACCCCCAGCCCCGGCCCCAAGTCTCGGCCCCAGAACTCTATTGTGGACCAGAACATCACCAGGTAGACCTCATATGTGTGTGTGTGTGTGTGTGTGTGTGTATGTGTGTGTGTGTGTTTCTGTTTGTGTGTGTGTGTATGTGTGTGTGTGTGTTTGTGTTTGTTTGTGTGTGTGTGTGTGTGTTTGTGTGTGTGTGTGTGTGTGTGTGTGTGTGTGTGTGTGTGTGTGTGTGTGTGTGTGTTTTGCTGCAGTGGGTTTTGAATTAAAAAAGAAAAATGTAGTTTGCATGGGTTTTGAATGAGGTAGTCTGCCATTGTGGTTTGCATGACATTGCTGGGTACAAGTGGACGGATAGGTAGATTTAGATGGACAGATGGATGGACAGACATACAGATGGAATAAGGATGAACTGAGAGAGACAGAGACAGAGAAGCAGATAATAAATGTGCAGTTTTTGACATGATTTCTATAAACTCATTTACATAATTTTTGTATGCACAAATGTGTGTTATAAATGAAAAAGAGAAAGTGAGGGAGAGAGAAAGTGAGGGAGGGAAAAAATGAGGGGGAGAGAGAGAGAGAGAGAGAGAGAGAGAGAGAGAGAGAGAGAGAGAGAGAGATAGTGTGTGTGTGTGTGTGTGTGTGTGCCTGCTCTTCTGCACACTTGCATGTATCAGTATGTATGTCAATGTGTGCTCTTGCACGCATGCATGTGTAGGTGTTCTTGAAAGTGTAAAGCATTTTCAGGCTTAGATATGGATGATAAGTCACTATATGTATATAAAAACTGCACCGTCACCTTTACCTTTTGTTCATGAAATGTCAGTTTGGGTAGATGTGCTGTATGTATGCAATGTGAAATCATCATTCTTTCTCTTTTTTCTTCTTTCTTTTTCTCCTATGCTTTTATGAAAATAAATCCATCTTCCGATGTGTAGTTATCTCCCTTGAATTTCTCACCCACTCCTTTCGATGACTAACTTCTGCGATTCTGCTAACTACACTGCCTTGTTTTCTTTCAGAACAATCAACATAAACAACTACAGGTCAGTCACAATAGCCTAGACAACGACGCTGACTGCCTCACAGATGTTGGAGCCAGGCTGATAGCAGGACCAACCTAGATGACTGAGTTACCTCCCATTATCTTTTTTTAAAAAGACTTGGCAGCGTTGCCCAGTAAATGGATTGTGAGACTCCTTTCCTGGCTGAAGGAGGATGCTCACAATTGTACAGGCTTGTGTCTTTCTCTTTCTTTGGGAAGGCTCAAGATTTTTAGCATAGACAATGATGTATGTTCCTCTTTCCAGCATCGCAACTTTGAGTAGCTTGGAACATGCTTGTTTCATATGTTTTCATTCCCTTCCACCAATCTCATGTGTGGCGAAATGAAGCATTAAATCTACCGCCAGTTTGTCAAACCATTTGTGGTTATCCAGGGACAGTATTCTAGAGGTGTGTAGAATTGCCATATTTTTTTCACAAAGGGGTCTGTGATACTGAAGATTCCCCCATCCGTCCACTACCACTCCACGCTCAACCCCCCACCCCTACTCCATTCCAACCCTCCTCCCCCACCCTCACACTCATTCCAAACCCCACCTCCTCCCCACCCTCCTCCAATCCCCCCCCCCCTCCCCCACTCCATTCCAACCCCTTAACCCCCACCCTCACCACCTCTTTACTCCACCCTTTGTCAAACTTCAAGATATTCCTTTGAATCATAATGCAAGTGATGTATTATGACATTATCCTACTGTGCAGGATAGTTGTACAAAAGATCCATATCATGTTTCCCTTTTTTACTTTTTTGTTTTGATTCTTTATGCAAAGCAAGTGTGTGGTTTGATTTTTCTGACAGTTATACTTTGCACCTGGGCAATAATGTGCACTGTGTATGGTTGTGGCACTGCATGCAGGAAGAGGCATGCCCAAAGCAGTGTGAACATTACTGTGGTCCATTTCAATGAACTACCATCATCTCCCAATGCTTGGTACAGGCTACCAAATGTGAACAGCCCTTTCTCTTGTTACGCCAGAACCCACTGATTCAGTTCTGACTGACAGGTGACTGAAGACATGTACTTGCATGATAAGTATCCCCTCACCCTCTGGTGTTTGAATTAGGTACATGTGGTGGAGTGAAGGTTACTTGTTTAAGACAGCATTCAAAACTGTGATTTACATGGGACGTTGATATTCAGAGGCAGATATACCAATTCTGCCACTGAGACATGCAGTAATGATCTTTCATATTATAGAGTGTGTGCAGTTTTCATGGAGAGCAATACATTGTTGCAGAAATACATGTATGAACCAATGTCAAAGTGGTGCAAACATTCTGCACTTGAGATAATTTCAGGATAGCAGTTACAAAAACTTAAGAATATCACAAAAAATGAAAATTATGATACAATAGACCTCTGAATATTGACCAAATTATTTGAATTCGATGCATGCACTTCTTGTTGGCATAAGCACCAATTGATAGTTTGTAAAGGGACAGATAAAAGCATATTGCTGACTTCAGCTATCACAGGCATGGTTTTCATCATCAAGCAAGGAAGTAAATCTGATACTTTTACCCCCAATCTTCATGGTTGTTAATGGCTCTCACATACTCACACACACACACACACACATATGCATATGCATGCATGCACACACACACACACACACACACACACACACACACACACACACATGCATGCACATTCTTTCTCATTGAAATGGCACATGCACACACAAAGTCTCAAGTGCTTGCGAAATACACTTTGACACTCCACTGTCATCTGGCCTTTTCTGTCATCTTTACTTTTCCGTGTTCTCCCTTTCTTTTTCCTCCCACATACAGAGACTTTGCCATACGGTATCAGGTTATGTGAAGTGGTACTCACCTGCTACCCAAGTGCCTGGGACTCTAGGGGAAGAAGAAGTAATGGGGGAATATATTGAATTTGATGGAAAATCTCTCTCGCCAGCTACGGTGCTCCTTGACCGAAGTTTTCTTGCATGCACTTCATGCTACTTTTTGTCCAGCATTCTTTTACACGAGAAAAAAAAGGTAAAATACATACAAAAATGGAAAAAAATTGTCAGAAGAAAAAAAATTGCTTTATCCGTTTAGAAATGTGTAATGAGCTTTATTGTGTAAACAAAGCAGGGGGGAAAAGTTTGTTGAAAAATATGTACTGCTTTGTAATACATCAGTGGACTAAGTTTGTGGAGGCTGAGTATTAACAGTTCTGTCAAAAACTAGTCCATTTGGTGTTGTAGTTCTTCTTTTTAAACAGTTTACTGTTTCTGTGTGACTAGAACAATTCCTGTCACATTTGCTAGCATGGGCTTTAATCCAAAAACCAGCCAAGGAACGTCGATTTGATACTATAACATCTTGGATACTTGATTTGTTTACTGCAGGGTGTCGTTGTTGTCTCCTGAAACAACTCGAGTTTTTATGCCTTCCATTCGTTCAATACCTGACATGTGAAAATGATTAATATTTGTGTAGAGTTGTTTTCTGTGGGAATGTTATTGTGATGACTTTTCTGTGATTTTTTCCCCAAAAGCTCTTGTCATGATCAATAGTGTCATACTGTAATTTCTTTTTGATCATTATATATTTTTGAATAAACTATACACTGCTGACAATGAATGTGTTTCTTGTGATGTCATGTCATACCATGTGGCAGTATTGTCAGCACTGACAATGAATGACTGTTTCTTGTGATGTCATACCATGTGGTAGTATTGTAAGCACTGACAATGAGTGTGGTTCTTGTAATGTTATACCATGTGGCAGTATTGTCAGCACTGACAATGTGTGTGTTTCTTGTGATGTCATACCATGTGGCAGTATTGTCAGCACTGACAATGTGTGTTTCTTGTGATGTCATGTCATACCATGTGGCAGTATTGTCAGCACTGACAATGAGTGTGTTTCTTGTGATGTCATACCATGTGGCAGTATTGTCAGCACTGACAATGAGTGTGTTTCTTGTGATGTCATGTCATACCATGTGGCAGTATTGTCAGCACTGACAATGAGTGTTTCTTGTGATGTCATACCATGTGGCAGTATTGTCAGCACTGACAATGAGTGTTTCTTGTGATGTCATACCATGTGGCAGTATTGTCAGCACTGACAATGAGTGTGTTTCTTGTGATGTCATACCATGTGGCAGTATTGTCAGCACTGACAATGAGTGTGTTTCTTGTGATGTCATACCATGTGGCAGTATTGTCAGCACTGACAATGAGTGTGTTTCTTGTGATGTCATACCATGTGGCAGTATTGTAAGCACTGACAATGAGTGTGTTTCTTGTGATGTCATACCATGTGGCAGTATTGTCAGCACTGACAATGAGTGTGTTTCTTGTGATGTCATGTCATACCATGTGGCAGTATTGTCAGCACTGACAATGAGTGTTTCTTGTGATGTCATACCATGTGGCAGTATTGTCAGCACTGACAATGTTTCTTGTGATGTCATACCATGTGGCAGTATTGTCAGCACTGACAATGAGTGTTTCTTGTGATGTCATACCATGTGGCAGTATTGTCAGCACTGACAATGTGTGTGTTTCTTGTGATGTCATACCATGTGGCAGTATTGTCAGCACTGACAATGAGTGTGTTTCTTGTGATGTCATGTCATACCATGTGGCAGTATTGTCAGCACTGACAATGAGTGTTTCTTGTGATGTCATACCATGTGGCAGTATTGTCAGCACTGACAATGAGTGTGTTTCTTGTGATGTCATACCATGTGGCAGTATTGTAAGCACTGACAATGTGTGTGTTTCTTGTGATGTCATACCATGTGGCAGTATTGTCAGCACTGACAATGTGTGTTTCTTGTGATGTCATGTCATACCATGTGGCAGTATTGTCAGCACTGACAATGGGTGTTTCTTGTGATGTCATGTCATACCATGTGGCAGTATTGTCAGCACTGACAATGAGTGTTTCTTGTGATGTCATACCATGTGGCAGTATTGTCAGCACTGACAATGAGTGTTTCTTGTCATGTCATACCATGTGGCAGTATTGTCAGCACTGACAATGGGTGTTTCTTATGATGTCATGTCATACCATGTGGCAGTATTGTCAGCACTGACAATGGGTGTTTCTTATGATGTCATGTCATACCATGTGGCAGTATTGTCAGCACTGACAATGGGCGTGTTTCTTGTCATGTCATGTCATACCATGTGGCAGTATTGTCAGCACTGACAATGAGTGTTTCTTATGATGTCATGTCATACCATGTGACAGTATTGTCAGCACTGACAATGAGTGTTTCTTGTGATGTCATACCATGTGGCAGTATTGTCAGCACTGGTTCTACTGGACATACATGGCACAGTCTATGAAAAATTTTTGCACGTCTGGAACAGGCATCACAAGCACTCGAGTACAGGTGCCAAAGCTCACGATGATGATGGATAGTTTCATGGCCTATCAGCCTTCGAAGGTTGTGTAAGGTTACTGATCAAGAACACTCACAAGAACTGGTAGAGTAACAGCAAGTCAAGTAACAATTTCTCCATTGGTCTTTTCCGAATAGCGTCAGGAGACATGGTGGGTCAATTCTTACCCCCAACCCACAGGTGGAGTGCCATAGTTGACTGGCATAGCACAATTTTGTCCCGAAAGGTCATCTGCATAATCTGACTCTGTCCTGATGGCTCCCTGTCTAGGCCTGCCATGGCTGAGCTACCCAAGTAGACTCCATGAGCCCAGCAGCCAGGGGTTCCTGTTGTTTGTTGCACTCAGTCAAGCCAAAAATCCATAACGTGGTATTGGTGGAGTGCCAGTCTTTTCGTGTGGCTTAGCTTTTAAGCCTGACAGAACCATTAGGAGAGTGGGTGATGGTGGATGATTGGCACCTTACAACCAATTGCTTTGTGTTGATGGAACTTGATAACCTGAGAAGGTGGTCCATCTGGGAGAAGGAAATCTCTTATTTCAAACCTCCACTGCCTTGCAGCATAACTCTGTTGAGAGAAAGGCCAATGGAGTAAACCCTGACAGAAAATCTGCAGCAGGAGTCCCTAAGTCAGTCTGATGTTTATCAAAATGTTCTTCTGGCAACTCCTGCAATGTCACTGGCGCCAAACCATAGTGGCCCTGCCGTTTTCTTGGATCAGCAGTGACATGGAAGGAGGGGGGGGGGGGGGGGGGTGGTGGTGGTGGTGGGTGTGTGTGGGGGGAGGTGGGGGTGGGGGGAGGCTGCTGCATGGGCAACAGCGGTTCTTCCGAACACAACGCCCAGATGTCCCATGACAAGGACTGCCTCTTCAGGATTGGCCTACACAGCCACAGCAGAATCTGCAACTGGACTGGTCCAGAGCCGTGACCCATGGTCAGGCACAACTGATGGAGGTTAAATAGTCTTTGGTACCTCTATGATAGTGGTCAATCATGAAGGCTGCTCTTATGTGGTCCTTTTGAATGCCCAGACTTGCATGTGTAACACTGGACAAAACTGAGTACCGGACTATGTATGGTGTCAAACAAACTTCCTCTGGGCTGATCAAAAGTGACACCATGATCTCATTTGAAGAAGAGAATTTAATAAATAGTTTAAGTACTTATACATGAATGTGCACACTATGCTTTCAGTGAAAATATTTTCTTTATTCATCATTTAAATTGTGTCATAAATTTGCAATACAATATAGTACAATTGCCATTCTGTCTTCCATGCACCAAACAATCTCCAATGGGTACATAATAATGATAATAACAATAATAATAACTGCAAAGACAGCATGTACAAAACCCCTCCAACCAAGCACAGTGAATGACACCAAGTGGAAAGCCATCCCTTGGAAAGACTTTGCAATGGAGAGAGAAGCACACCCTGTCTACTTGGTGCAGTCAATAATGGGAGGTGTTCCTAATAATCACTCACTCGGGCCATTTCACACCAAGTGGCCATTGGCATCCATACACCAAGTAGCCCATACAGTCTGACCCTGTGTAGAAGCAGCTGGTGCCTCCACACAATGCTGATGGAGAGAGATGTCAGGCTGAAAAGGCTACAAAACCACTAATCAACGCAGGCTTGACACCACGCTGCATGGGAGCACAGACACCTCTTTTACCCCACCACGAGTGTCAAGGAGGGATTAAAAAATTCACATCTGTGTTTGCAAGTTTTTAAAGACAAAAGTTTTCCTGGTAAGCAAGATTTCCTTTCCTAAGCACTACTACGCCCTGCAAGTCCACAAGAAGGCGGCCTCTCCTTTCCCACCAAAGATCCTCTTCCTCCAAGCTGACTGAGCACTGCTCCATCATCTCCACCAACAGCTATCAAGGCTTGGCTTCAATCAATTTTTTAAAATCCTTGCAACTGCATGTCTCACTTTTACCTGCACATATCACTGCTGCTTAGCAGCCATCCCTTGTTACTTGGTGGATGCAGAGGTGTCTCCATGGAAACACCAACACCATGCTTCAATCCTTCACATGCACTGACATAAAAACGCTCCCATTTTTCAGACTAATCTCACCCCAAACACAAGAATTCCTGGCAGCAGGACCCAGTTTCAAGAGTGCAGATGGAGCAATCAACAAGCCGGGCAGTGTAATTATGAAGAACTGTGTGAAAAATGTACACTGATTTACATCAATGCATGCACATGGTGTGTGCACCTCCTCAACAAAACATACTCGTGAACTTGAAAATTAAAAAAAGAATCAGAAGAGGGGAGAGGGGGGGGGGGGGGGGGGGGGGGGGGGAAGAGGAAGCCTTCAACCCAGGAAAACTTAGCAACTGCAGACCCTTGGAAATCAGTATCACAGAGACCAAACCAAGGAAACAAATTTACTGAGGCACCCAGTCCCCGGATTGCACACAAAGAGCAAACCTTACCTTGCAAGCGTCACTTTCGCCAGATTATTCGGTGATGAGGGTTCTACTTCATAAACACAATTATCCCCTACAGATCCTCTTCAAACTTATTTCATGAAAAGAAAACCAGAAGACGACTCTACATAAGAATTTGCCTGCATAGCTGCTGCCTGGGTTTTGGTGTGGTGACACGGTTAAAAAGCTTTTGGTGTGCATTAAGATGATCAAGACTACTTGAAATCTCAAACAATTATAACAAATATATTACTTTTTATGTACATTTTTACAGGAATTTTTTATAACCCAAAGAAAGAAATGAAAGTGTTCTTTGTTATTTACTTCAACATCCAGTCAAAAGATAATTTTTCACAAGTTGTCTATGACAAACATTACTTCTGATGAATGCTGGCAAGGAAAATACTTGTTGTAGTTAAGGTTGAAGGATTCCCATCATATCATGACATCCTCCAAAACACTACATTTAGACTACAAACCTCTTTAAAACCTTGAAGATGTCTTCAGAGACATCATAATCCATGCTGCCAACATAAAATGCTCAAGGCAGAAAATTCGGTGCAGGATGAACTAAGGAAAGGCCAACATGAGAAATCACAACAAAATGGTGCAGTAAAAAAAGTAGTTTTTTTCTTGCCTCCATAGTTATGAAATCATCCTTACTTTGCTTGCACTGTGCCTACCTGAATCCTTTCTCATTTTCCAAGCAGTCAGGAAGAATGCCACTGGTGAATCAGTCCAAGAATGAACACAAGATGAGGAAAGCAGAAGAAGGTTGGTTTAGGCCAGTCTGGAAGCCAGTAGGTGACAGCTGGCATCAGTGGGAAACGCGAAATCTACTTGCTACCAACTCCTGACTGCAGCTGCAGCTCTGGGGGTACCACGCCACTCTCCCTCCTGCAAACTACACGGCCAAGTCTACACAGCACACAGCACACTCACAGCAATGACTGCACCACAAGCAACCTTGGCAAGGTGAGGATCGCACACAAATGAACAGGACAAGCATTAGTAGACAGAGAAGCCAGGTTGAGAAATATACATCTCAAACAGAAGCTTCTAGAAGTCAAACAGTGGAAAACTATTCCAGGTTGCTTTTGGCAAAGTTGGGCAGTAACTGATTCAGTGTTCTTTTCACTCGCATTTCAAACCATCCCTCCCACTAATCTACGGGAATTTCAATATATTCAAATAGGATGAGATAAATTACCCCCAATTTGTACAATGTGCTGAATGACTCAGCAACAAACTGAAAACAGAATTCATGTTGTAGACCACCAATACATACAACCTGTATTTGCAAAATTTAATCAAAAAAATATTTTAATGATGATTTCCCCCTCTTTTTATTCTTTTCAACAATGATACAAACCTGTAATACTCTAGCCAAGTCCCTGCTTCCTACTCCTTTTCAGTAATTCACATTGATTTTTCACAGCAAGAGTCAAATGCCTTCAGGAAAACCAACATACCCAACACTTCCTTTCCTCACATACATGTATTTATTGTACACTTTTACGTTCAATACAATCACCATCATGACCATGTCACCATCATCTCCTACCAATTTCTTCATAACATCTGACAACTCTCTTTCCCTTGTTTCACTGCAGCACATAGTGTGAGAATCAAGGTGATGCTAGGACATCTCCGGACATGGTTGAGATCTTCTTTATTCCATCACAAGTGAAGGCTGACTCAATGATTGCACATTGCACTGTGCTGAGAGGTGCCCATAGGGAGCCTTCAGCACTGCTGCCGGCACAGGCTGCCAGTCATTTTGCTAACAATATGCACTGCTGCCACTTCCAGTTCTTCCCTTCTTCTGCTATCAGACGGACTCAAAGCTATGGCAAAAGCTCAAGGCAAGGCAGAGTCTGCAGGTCTTTCAGTCCATGGAATTGGAAATGGCAGGTAGCAGTAAGAGATGTCACAGGGTTCGCATTCCCTCCCTCTATATCAGTCTTCTTCATCTTCACTGCCATGCCATCAGTCATCGCCATCATCGTCCCCACCTTCATCTTCCAAGTCATCGTCGTCATCCTCCACCTGCAAAAGTGAGCAAGACTTTTCTCAAATAGGGATGACACTTGGGTCCCTAGTTGTCCATTGCTGCTGTGCAGTAGCGCTCTATACTGCTGTGCAGTAGCGCTCTATACTGCTGTGCAGTAGCGCTCTATACTGCTGTGCAGTAGCGCTCTATACTGCTGTGCAGTAGCGCTCTATACTGCTGTGCAGTAGCGCTCTATACTGCTGTGCAGTAGCGCTCTATACTGCTGTGCAGTAGCACTCTATACTGCTGTGCAGTAGCACTCTATACTGCTGTGCAGTAGCGCTCTATACTGCTGTGCAGTAGCACTCTATACTGCTGTGCAGTAGCACTCTATACTGCTGTGCAGTAGCACTCTATACTGCTGTGCAGTAGCACTCTATACTGCTGTGCAGTAGCACTCTATACTGCATACCCACAATCATTCAAAGGTCATCCTAGGAGTAGTTAACAAGTGCTGAATATGGAACATGACTAACACAAGTCTCTCGTTCCAAAGTCCAAATGAGGAAAGAAAAGGACAGAAACTCAGATAGAAAGAGAAGCAAGAAAGGGAAGAAAGAATGACAATTAGGACAGGAACAGGAAGCCTTACATTCATGAATTATTGTGTGAAACATTGCATGGAATTGCATGAAACTGCATAGAATTGCATAAAATGTGCAAGCACATGAAGAGAACATCATGGATGAGAAAGAACTGGAAACCTAAATGGAGGCAGATTGGCACAGAAAAGGAGATGACAACTGCAATGATATCCCATATCAGTGTCTGCAAGCAACCTTCTTTTTTTTTAAAGCAGATTAACATGATGCACACCCCCACCCACCCCCCCACCCCCCTCTCTCTCTCTCTCTGTATGTAGGTCAAAATGTGTGGGTACATGGCTATGTTTTGTTTTCTCTGCATCAATATTTGTTTTGTTTGTATGGGGAAAATGCCAGTCAGGTTACTCTGTCTATTCAAGTCATTTTTTGTCTGTCTGTCTTGCATCAAGTGTGCATAGCGTGTGTGTGCATGCATATGTGTGTGAGTGTCTGTGTGTGTATGGTCTGCACATTTGTGTGTGTGTGTGTGTGTGTATGTGTATGTGTGTGTGTGCTGTCTGTGCACATGTGTGTGTGTGTGTTTGTTCACATGCATAAGTATGTAGATATGCATACATAGGTAAATATATGAATCCCATCAGGGAAAATCTGCAAGAACACCAAGACAGCCTCGCTCTCACCTCCTGCCCCAAGTCCCTGAGTCGATTCTTGTACTTCTCGATCTTGGCGTCCTGGTCAGCCAGCAGCACCAGTAGGTCATCCTGCTCCTTCCTCAGTGTCTCCAGCTCCTCTTTGATCTCTTTCGTGTCGTCCTGTGCTCCCTGCATGTTCTCCTCCAGCTTCTGCAATACCCAGCAACGTCCTCCTTCAGTCATCACCAACAAGTCCAGTCACAACAAGGCAAGGATTTTTTAACTACAGAGCCTAGCCACAATCTCAAGCAGGCAGTGAGAAAAGGAGTTGAGGACATCAGATAAGGACAAGAATGCAGACTCCTTCACTGAGCTCACCTGTTTTAATCATAGAGCTACCAAGGCCCCTATGAATTATAGGCAAGCTACACTACTCATTTAGATCAAGCATGAGAAGAAAAGAAAGAAAAAAGGTCGAGCAGTTCTACTTCCAGCCTCACATGGTTAATTACAACAAGCATTCAAAGCCAGAAGTGGCAAATGTAGTCATGACACTTATATTGTCTTCTCTCGTGAACCGGAAACTTTACTTCTTTGGCAGCTGCTTCAAGACAATCATCAAGCACAGGCACTATCTGAGGTATATATACATCATACACAGCAATAGTCATTTTTTATATATTTGTTGTAAGAAGTGCAATTTATGATAGAAGAGCATTTTGACATTAAGCTGCCCAGCATTACACTTCCCTATTTCCATTGAATCAACTATCATTCCCCACACCAGTCAGGAAATACTCCCAAGGGTTGAGGCAAAACATGATAAACGTTCTTGGACAGACAACCATACCCTGATCCTGTCAATGAGTTTGAGGTTTTCCTCGTTGGCTTTCTTGAGGCGTTCCTGCAGCGTGGTCTTCTCCTCACCCAGGCGCCGTGCCTCCTCTGTGAGGGCCGCCACCCTGGCTTCCTGCTCTGCAGAGCCTGCAGCCTGCACCTGGCTTGCCGCCATTTGACTCTCCTGCTTCTGTAGATACATACACATGTGTGTAGTCTAGTCACTCACATGGGTAACACACACATACAAACATATATACATGTGTGTAATCTAGTCACTCACATAGGTAACACACACACACACATAAACATACACATGTGTGTAATCTAGTCACTCACATGGGTAACACACACACACAAACATATATACATTTGTGTAATCTAGTCATCCTCATGGGTAATGCACACACATACACGCACACCATATATATATATATATATATATATATATATATATATATATATATATATACACATACATATACATGTGTGTAATATAGTAACCCACATGGGTAAAACACACACACACACACACACACACACACACACACGTGCTTCATCTAGTCAACTAATTAGGTAACACACACACACACACACACACACACGCACATACACACACACACACACACACACACACACACACACACACACGCACGCACATACACACACACACACACACACACAATCTTAGAATCACGCAATTCAGCAGCACTAAGTGGGTAGAACATGGACTTCAAGCCTACACTATTTTTCTACGGTTCTGGGTGACTTGGAGAAAAGACCTTCCCTGACTGGAGCCACTCACCTGTGCCTCCAGCTCTCTCTGCGAGTGCTCCAGCCGCATCTCCAGACCTCGCGCCAGGTCCTCACGCTCTGACAGCTGGCGTTTGCTCTCGTCAAAGTCGATGCGCAGTCGGTTGAGTGTTGCCTGCAGCACTGCCACCTCATCGGGGTTGTTCTCCTTGTCCTCCTCTCCCCCCTCCTGTGCTATCAGCCTGGCCTCAGCCAGCGTCAGCTCCTCCTTCTGTCCAAGGCAGAAGCAGAGAACTCTGTGTTCCATGCAATTCAATCCTTTATTTACCGAGAGTATTACACACCTGTACACCTGGCAGTCAGTATTCCAGTGCAAGGTAAGCCTCACCTTCTGACTGGTAAAATTCCACTTAAATTGGTCCTATGGCTACGAGGCAACTACGTCCATGGCAACTTGTCAGTCTCCCCATGATCATGCTCTACTTCTTCAAACTTTCATCAGATATGACTATTCTTGCCTCTTCATCCCATTTCATGGGAAGAAACTAAAAAAAAAAAAAAAAAGTGCCAGACTAAAGGAAAATGCATTTGACCTTGAAGAGCAATAATGTGTGCACAAAGTATTTAGGTCAGTCTTTTTCCTAAGCAGTAAGTGGAGATGAAAAATAAACAGCACAATCTTTACTATAAACATATGAGTAGACACATCAGTTATGATCAAGAGGAACTTACCAATTCTGAAACCTCCATATCATAGACACAGAAAAGAGACTACATTATCCTTCACACAGAATGATATTTTGAAATGTGATTTTAAATTAATTGTGTTCAACTTCACTGCTCCAGACAATGAAAACCAACTGAAAAAAGATGTACCTAAGAAAGAGAACATCTGCACGCACATATCAAGACCTAAACATATACATTTCCACTCAGTGTTTTCTGATATCTCAACACCCTCGCGTTCTGAACCCACCAGTTTTTCCATCTGTGAGTCTCGGTCTGCAAGGGCACCCTTCAAACCCTCCACCTCCTTCTGCAGAACAGCTATGGCCTCGTCCTTCTTGCCGTCCACTTGGGAACCTGCAACATCATCAAGAAGATGGCATCAATCTTGCCTGCAAGCAATACATCTATTCTCAAACAGGAGCAAAGAGGTTGTGTTACACTCCTCCTTGGATGTCTTTTTTTTTCCTGCTGAAAAGAGGGTTGACCTTGTAGCTTCTGGGAGTCAGGAGACGTGCTAATGAACTTATCTGCCAAATGAAAATACTCTGTAGAATAACAAGGTTCTTTCCTCCCCATTGTTTCATAGTCAATGATCAGCTTGCCTGACACACAGCCTACCTTCCTAGGCTTCCACCAGCATGTCACAGTCAGCTTATCTTTCCACAGTCAATCTTTCTTCATCTTCATCTTGAAAGCTTGCCTGACACACAGCCTACCTTCCTAGGCTTCCACCAGCATGTCACAGTCAGCTTATCTTTCCACAGTCAATCTTTCTTCATCTTCATCTTGAAAGCCTGCCTGACACACAGCCTACCTGTCTAGGCTTTGATCAGCATGTCACCACAGTCAGCTTATCTTTCCACAGTCAATCTTTCTTCATCTTCATCTTGAAAGCCTGCCTGACACACAGCCTATCTTTCTAGGCTTTGATCAGCATGTCACAGTCAGCTTATCTTTCCACAGGCAATCTTTCTTCATCTTCATCCTAAAGCCTGCCTGACACAGAGTCCATCATTCTAGGTTCTAATCAGCATGTCTTTCTTCTTTATCTTGAAAGCCTGACACACAGTCTACCTTACTAGGGTTTGATCAGCATGTCTTTCTTTCACACCCTATGCAATTTTGTTTGTAGT